>JAODAL010008552.1:0-116827 GCA_025379985.1 Phyllomedusa bahiana | reverse complement strand
GTATTTCAGAAAATGATTAGATTCCAGGATAAACTGACAAGGGATTTTTTGCAGAATCAGAAAAATCCCTCCCGATTTTTATTTTTGGAGCTTGGTGGTACATCCCACATATTGAAGACAACAGGAGCAGCAGGTAATAACATACACTACAAATTTAGGTTACAATTGATATATCTGGTAATTGAAAATATTTGCATTTGCTGAAGTACACTTTTGTGACGGTGTAGCAAAATTACATGCAGTACATTTTTTATGCCCGCATTTAAAAAATCCTTTGCTTTGACACCAACTATTTTTCATCAAGGGATTTGCAAGGAACAGACTAGGAGATAAATGCTGCCTAGAAACAGAGCCTTTTTGGAAACAAATTTGATATTATTTATGATATCTTTCATATTGCACCTGCCAAAAAACATATCTAAATTTTTCTTAATCAAATCAACAATAGCTGGATATTGGCAACTATACGTTGTGGTAAACGTGATACTATGAAAATCATATGTGTTCTTGCTATTTTTGTTTTTTATTTTATTTGAATAAACCACCCACGAGTTCCGGGGCATTTCATCCACTATGTGTATAGCTCTATCTAAAAATCTTTTTGGGTATTTACGTGCCTTGAGTTTTTCACAGGGTTGTTTTTATTTTCCTCCAATGTTCAATATCAGAACAGTTACGTTTAATACGTATGAGTTTCCCTACAGGTATATTTTTAATAACATGTCTCAGGTGACATGAAGACGCCATTAAGATAGAATTACGGGCAATCTCTTTAACATAAGGTGAAATTTGTATACCTTTTGGTTAATCTCCGGTTAAAAGTAATATCAGATAATTTGTTGATGTTTTTTGTTTTACTATGGGTAAAAGATAGGTTCATATGATTATAGTTAATGTATGTAACAAGCTCCGTGGCTGTATCTGTATCCCCCTCCCACACCAGTAGCAAGTCATCAATAAAGATACCATACCACTGGATGTGGGAGGAGAAAGGGTTGGCAGTATCAAACAAAACAATTTCCTCCCAAGATGCCATGTAAAGATTTTCAAGCACCGGAGAAAACTTAGCTCCCATTGACGCGCCTTTGATTTGCAAACAGTATTTGAAATCAAAGACAAAAAATTATGCTGTAAAAGAAAATGGACCGCACTGTAAATAAATTATTTCAAACCTTCGTTATAGGAGCTATAGAGATTCAGATGTTTAGCCAAATGTGTAACAGCTAAAGAATGGGGAATGCTAGGGTAAAGTGCTGTAAGGTCACAAGAAAGCCAATAATAATGTTGTTTCCAAGGTTTATTTTGCAACATAAAGACAACATGATTTGTATCCTGTAAAAAAACGGGTAAACTTAGGACCAAAGGTTGAAGTACTGAGTCTACCCATAATCCCAAACGTTCGCAAAGTGAACCTATGCCTCATTGGTGGAGGAAAAATATTTTTGTGCACCTTGGGAACTGAATGGAACATTGGTGTAATTGGGAAGGGAACAAATAATTTGTCTGCAGTTTTTTGTGAAAGGGCTCCTAATGTTACACCTTTTTCTAGGACTTTTTTTTAGTTTATTCGAAAACAGAGGGGTAGGGTCTTCTGTTAATGGTAAGTAGGTATTTTTTCTTGTAATAATTCCATGTTTAGGATGTTATACAATCCCAAATTTAAAACTACTGCTGCCCTCCCTCTTTTATCCGCTGGACGGATTGTAATATCAGAATTATTTTTTAATTTACGTAAGGCCTCCCTTTCACCTTTATTCAAATTTTGTCTAATTTTAGACTGCTTACTTGTTTCTGACAGTTTCTTTTCAGGAATTGTGTGCTGTTCAAAATTTGAGGTCTTTGAACTCTTCTCCTACATCTTATTTATGTGATCAGGACTTTAGTGTTCGGAATGCTCAGTTCTATCCGTTACAATCTAGACCAGAGTTATTAGATGCATTCCAAGAAAAAATGGAACAGGATCTGGTAAAACTGTCGAATACAAGTAAGCATTCTAAAATTAGACAATATTTGAATAAAGGTGAAAGGAATACCTTACGTATATTAAAAAATAATTCTGATATTACAATCCATCCAGCGGATAAAAGGGGGCAGCAGTAGTTTTAAATTCAGGTTTATGTAACATCCTTAATATGGAATTGTAACAAGATAACAATACCTACTTACCATTAACAGAAGACCCTACCCCCTTGTTTTCGAATAAACTAAAAAAAAGTCCTAGAAGAAGGTGTAACATTAGGAGCCCTTTCACAAAAAAACTGCAGACAAATTATTTGTTCCCTTCCCAATTACACCAATATTCCATTCAGTTCCCAAGGTGCACAAAAATATTTTTCCTCCACCAATGAGGCCCATTGTTGCAGGCATAGGTTCACTTTGCGAACGTTTGGGATCATGGGTAGACTCAGTACTTCAACCTTTGGTCCTATCTTTACCCGTTTTTTTACAGGATACAAATCATGTTGTCTTTATGTTGCAAAATGAACCTTGGAAACAACATTATTATTGGCTTTCTTGTGACCTCACAGCACTTTACCCTAGCATTCCCCATTCTTTAGCTGTTACAAATTTGGCTTAACATCTGAATCTCTATAGCTCCTATAACAAAGGTTTGAAAGAATTTATTTGCAGTGCGGTCCATTTTCTTTAACAGCATAATTTATTGTCTTTGTTTACAAATACTGTTTGCAAATCAAAGGCGCGTCAATGGGAGCTAAGTTTTCTTCGGCGCTTGCGAATCTTTACATGGCATCTTTGGAGGAAATTTTTTTGCTTGATACTGTCAATCCTTTCTCCTCCCACATTCAGTGGTATGGTCGCTTTATTGATGACCTGCTATTGCTGTGGGACAGAGATTCAGATACAGCCACGAAGTTTGTTACATACATTAACAATAATTATATGAACCTATCTTTTACCCATAGTATTGAAAAAACATCCATCAATTATCTTGATATTACTTTAACCGGAGATATAACCAAAGGTATACAAATTTCACCTTATGTTAAAGAGATTGCCCGTAATTCTATCTTAATAGCGTCTTCATGTCACCCGAGACATGTTATTAAAAATATACCTGTATGGGGACCTCATACGTATTAAACGTAACTGTTTTGATATTGCAACATTGGAGGAACATAAAAACAGAACATGTGAAAAACTCAAGGCACGTAAATACCCAAAAAGATTTTTAGATAGAGCTATACACATAGTGGATGAAATGCCCCGGGACTCGTTGGTGGTTTACTCGAAATAAAAGAAAAAACAAAAATAGCAAGAACACATATGATTACCACAACTTATAGTTGCCAATATCCAGCTATTGTTGATTTGATTAAGAAGAATTTAGATATGTTTTTTGGCAGGGGCAATATAAAAGATATCATAAAGAATATCAAATTTGTTTCCAAAAAGGCTCTGTCTCTAGGCAGCATTTTATCTCCTAGTCTGTTCCTTGCAAATCCTATGATGAAAAATAGTTGGTGACAAACCAAAGGATTTTTAAATGCGGGCATAAAAAATGTACTGCATGTAATTTTGCTACACCGTCACAAAAGTGTACTTCTTCAGCAAATGGTCAAATATTTTCAATTACCAGATATATCAATTGTAATTCTAAATTCGTAGTGTATGTTATTACCTGCAGCTCCTGTTGTCTTCAATATGGGGGATGTACCACCAACGCTCTCAAAAAAAGAATACGCAGGCATTTGTCTGATTCTGCAAAAAATCCCTTGTCACGTTTATCCATGGTATCTAATCATTTTTCTGAAATCCATGGTGTTAATACTACCTCTTTTTCCTTTTTAGGTCTAGAGAAAGTAACCCGCTCTATTTGGGGGGGAGACCATAGACGAAAACTTTTATGTAGAGAGGCATTCTGGATTTTTCGTTTGGGGTCCAGAATCCCCTCAGGTCTCAACACAAGATTTGATATCATGTATCATTATTGATTTGTATTTTTCAACGGACAATTGTGTAGTGCTATATGTCAGTGTACGGGTTTTTTTTTTACACATGTTTGTTTAACATACTATTTGTTTAAATGATGCACATATTTTATGGCAGACATGTGTCAATCATGAGTTTATGGGGCGTGTCTTTCAGTTAATATGGGCGCCCCTTCATACCCATGCTTCACACTACGATTAAGGTGTCCCGCCGAAACGCTTCAGTGTTGTTTGGTTCGTGCTTACGAGTGGATTATGTAAGGATTGCTATGTGTTTTCTATTTCCATTTTTGGAATTTTTAGATATGGAGAAATAAAGACTTTGTTAATTTAAAAAAATATATTTTTCTACATTTCCAAGTTACTCAAAAGGATGCTGGTTTACTATAAAATGTTTTTCTCATCCCTACACTAGCCACTTACAGAAAAATCACAGAACAATGGGACATTAAAGGATGGCTTGTATGGACGGTGCTGTGCCAGATATCTGGTGTCTTTTCAGCCCGATATCAGGCGCAGCCCCATTCATACATGTTTAAATCTCCCAAATGCCATTCTTGGGCGCATTACATAGTGCCTGAGGTGCTTTGTAATATGCCTGATCTCACTGAAAGGCGGGGCACACTAGAACCATAGCAAAGATACAATTTATAGCTTCAATATGACATTTCTAGGTGCATTACAGCTGGAACAGGTATACCACTTTCAAAGTGGAATTTTTGACCCAAAATGCCCCGGGAATTTTGGCCCCCAACGGGTGAGCGGGTTCATAACTCAGGCGCATTCTATGCCATTATTATGCACATCAAATTTCTTTGGAATTTTGCCCTAATTCCCTCAAAAACAAAATGTTTTGGCCTTCTACTTTTTGCTTTTTTGGGCCGTCATCAAGTTTGTAAGGGCCCACTTTGTAAAAATGGAAAACCCCCTTTCCCCAACCCCTTTTTAAAGGGCAATTAAAAAATACCGGCAGCAAAAACCACCCTAAAATAACCTTTTTAGAATTCATGTTGATGGGTTATCTTATCTTATTTGTGTATTTGTGCAGTCCCCCAATTTTTAAACATATGTTTGAATTTTTGGTACCTAAAAAGGGGGGCCTTTTTTTTAATTTTTCCAGCTGCTCTCCAAAGTGGAGGGGTGTCTGACCCATTTTCCGAAAGGGGACTGCAAACACAATCCCCCAACATCAAAAAATGCACACACCTGGGGTTTAAAGGGGAAAAGGGGCATCCCTGTAAACCCCCCTCTTCCCCCTTTTTGTTGATGGTTCTGGTGAAGATCTTGACCTGTTCGGGAAATTCTTATTCTAAGGCTTTGGGCCTTTCCTTTGGGAAATCTTTTGTCAGCGGGGAATTTTCATAAATGCTTTTGGGTTTGACCAAAATGGGCCCCCTTTAAGGGTTGGTTCCAACAAACCTCTGGTGATCTCCTCCATCACCGGTGAACTACTCAGTGATTCCATTCAGTTTTGTGGGGGGGAACCCTTTTTATTCTTATTTTATGGCGTTACCAAGGAAAAAAGTTTGCATTCTATTTTTTTTAAACCTGCCCTTCCCTTGAAAATTTCTCCTGGAACTTTCCGTGGCTGCAGTGAAATGCCCCTTTTGTTTAAATTTGGGAAGAGGGTTTCCCAATTCACACGCGGGGGAAAAGACCCCCACGCCCTCACTTTTTTGGGCAGCACCTAACTCAGTGCACCCCACTTCTCCACGACACCCCCCGGGACTTGCTGGGGTTCTGCATGCTGCTATAAAGACTTGCTGTTTGTTTTATAGGAGAAAAAAAAGGCTGAAAACCCTTTCCTTCCATCGGCTTTAACTGCCCTTTTAAACCCTGCTCCCCGGTTTAAGTTGTCCCATAAAGGGCTGGGTTTCCCAAATTTTCCCATCCCAAGAGACTCAGGCCATGGGGCCTACATACAAGAAACCTCCAAAGGGGGTTTTATCCGCAAGTCCCTTCCCCTTTCCCCGGGAAACCGGGGCTATTTTAAAAATTCCGGGTATTTGGCATCACGGCCCAAAAAGTTAACTGGGGAAAAACCCAATTATTTTTTCCCCTTTAATTACGGGACCCCCTTTGACTGGCTCCGTGGACAAACCCGTTTTTTTTTTTAAATTTGGGACTTGGGGGGGAAACCCTCCCAATCTCCTTTCGTTTCCGTGGGGGTTGATGTATGGAAGTTGGCCCTTCAACACTTGTTTAATGGGCCTTTGAGTACCTGGGTGTTCCCCTTAAAGTTGGGGAAATCTCGGCACTTTTCCAGGGGTTCATAAAGACTTTTTTCGGGGAAAAAAAACCTCCTGCACCCCCTTTTTGGTTAATTTTTACCTGGATAAACAGTCGGGTTTGGTTTTTTCCCCCAACCCCAAAGAGCCCCATCGGCTCCATGTGCCCCAGGGTGCTGGACGTCCCCAAATTTGCTTGTATCCAATTTGGGGAAAAATCCCTGTTCCCCCAAAAAAAAAAACATTTCCCCGGGTAAAAAATCATCTCAAAAAGGGGGCTTCCCGGGATGGCCCCCAACAAAATTGTCAGCCATTTTTTAGTGGAAGGGAATTTTGGGAAATTTTTCGGAACATACAAAAGTTCTGGGGTTTTGCCCAACTACTTAGGGGACTTTTAAATCCGAAAAGGAAAAATGGAAAACCGGGCAGCTAGGGCCCTTTCCGGGGCCAAAAAACCCTTCCTCAAAATTAAAAAGTTAGCTTTCACCTCTGCTCATATTCTGTCACAACCAAATACCAGGAAGCCTTTGTCCTTAGACGTTGTTTGCTTCTTTCCCCGGGGCCAAGGGATCTCACAAAAAGAGGCCCCAAAAGTTAAGCCCTCACTTTTGGGTTTTCCCTTTTCCTAAGAAAATTTCTTTCCTGCGGAAAAATTATCCCATCAAAAAATGGGGAATTGTTGGCCATCAAACTTGATTTGGAAGAACACGCCACCTCCTGATGGGCCCATCCAAATCAAATTTATACCGGCCCCCAAAAAATCCCCAATACCCCCAAAGATCTGAATCCACCCAAGCAAGCAGGGGGCCCCCCCCTGTTAAAATCTTGCGATTCAATTTTCCTGACTATTTCCATCCTGCAGAGAAAAAATATAAAAACCTTTGGGCCCCTTCCCATGCTTCTGACGTGATAGGGGGAAAAAAGTCTCCCCTCACATTATTCCCCTGCCCAGAGTTCCGCACCCCCCCATTGACCTCCAAGGTTTTTCCCCTGATTTAAAAGTTTTATATGTGACCTGCACTCAGGAAAAATTTCTGAAATAAAAAAAATTTGCCTCTGGGGGGCGGGGACAGGGTCCCCTTCTATCAATTAATTTCCCATTTTTTATTGGGGGCCAAAGACCCTTGCTAAGGGACCCCAAGGAATTTGTGGAGTCTTGTCCCCTTATCCCTGACCAAACCCCCTCATCAAAAAACCCGGCTGGTCTCCTGCAACCTCTGCCAAACCCAAAATCCCAATGGGGAATCATGTGGGTAAAGGGACTTCGTCCCCCGATCTTCATCCCTCCTCCAGAAATACTGTTATCTGCGTGGTCACTGATAGGTTCTCTAAGATGTCACATTTTGTTCCTTTGCCATTCTTACCTCTCTGCTCAACGCCTCGCCAGCCTGATTTTTTAAAAATATCTTTTTTTTGAAAAAACTTCCCCCACATATTTACCCCAGACGGGGGGCCAAATTTTGCCCACTTTTTGGGGTTGTGCATCTCCCCCCAGTTTCCCAGGTGAAGTTGCCCTTTTTCCTTTTGGGCCAAACCCCCTCAGACGAATGGAAAGTAAAAAAAAGGTTTAAAACCAGGGGGGGAAAATTTATTTCGGGGCCCACTTTGTCTGGGCGCCTTTTTCCCCTTCTCCCATTGTTTTATTTTTTTGCATCCCTGTCCCCACCCCCTATTCATCACCACCCAAAATTTTTCGGGGCTGAAAATTTCCCCTTTTGGTTTCCCGGGGATAGGGTCGCCCCATTTTGGATCAGAAAAACATCATTTCCCTGCTTTGTGCTTTGGGTTCTTTATAAAGGGAAATAAAAGCTGAAAAGGGAAAACAAGACCTCCCCCAAAACCTTTTGCCCTTGGTTACAATTTGTGGGTTTGTAGCCATTTAATTTGGCTAAAAAATCCCTATTACAAACGGGGTTCCCCCGCTTCCGCCTACGATATACGTCCCAAACTCTTTCCACGTCTCTCTGCTGAAACCTCTAGTCCTGAACCATTTCTCTCAGAAAGTCATCGCCCCTTCTTCTGAAACTGATTCCAGCGTCTATGCGGTGAAGAGATCTTGAACATGAAGATGATCAGGAGGAGGCAACACTTTCTTATTGACTGGAAGGCGTTCAGGCCAGAAGAAAGATCATGGGAGCTGTAGGACAACCTCTTGAACCGTGAGTTGGTGCTGAAGTTCTTCCAGTCGAGAAAGGGGGGATACTGTTACGAGGCGCTTTGCAGCCCACATCTCATGCCGCAGGCGCATTCGTGTCCCCTCTTTTCGTACACTGTCTGGGACGGGTGGCATCGCGGGCCATATTTCGGGCTGCGGGCACGCTCATACTGCTGGCAGGAATTTACCTAGCTGTGCTCCTGCTCCTCCACACTCCTCTGTCAGCCAGTGAGCACATCCACGCTCATTAAGGCATGTTCCGGACGAGATTTAATGGGCCAGCGCACTGGTAATTGGTTAATTGTTGGGTGCTGACTCTATATATCCGAAACACCTCCTCTAGTTCCCTGCCAGATCTATAGCGCCTCAAGCCTACAGAGAGTTTAGGTTCCTGTAACATCATCAGGGCTCAGAGCCTCTAGAAATACTCCTACTACATGAGAGTTTACTGCCCTATGCCTCCTGCTGAAAGTTGTACCTCATCCACTAACTACAGTGGATGAAAGAAGTAATAAACCTTACTGAGCCTGTCCTAGATCATGAAAATCCAGAGTAGCAGACAGCACACACACAGCTCTCCTCCTCTGACTGCAATAACTTCTATACAGCAGGGGGAGGGCGAGGGGGTTTGCTGCCAGGGTTAACTCTGTGTGTGCCTGCCTACATCTGCTGCTCACTGCTGAATCAGCTGCACTGTGCAGAGAAGTCTGTGGATCTATGTATGCTAATACAGCAGTGGGGATGTAAGTGAAATCTCCACAGACATCTCAAGCAACAACAAACACTGTTCTGTGCTGTCCTCCCATCAGAACAGACACAGGGCAGCGGTGAAGTGTTTTACTATAATCACGATGTGTCACTAATACAGCAGAGCAGGGAGGGATATGAATCGTTCACATGCCCCCCTGATCTTTTCTATTAGTATAGTCAAAGCTTCACAGACACATCATGATTATAGTAACACACTTCACTGCTGTCACATCGTACTGACCACACATCAGCCTCACCTCTGCTCTCCTCAATCTGTGTAGAGAGCAGGAGGGAGCAGGCACACACAGGGTTAATCCAGGCAGCACAGCTACACAGACACAGAAGCCAGGAGTAGAGCCCTTCCCCTCCCTTCCCTACAGAAGCATCACAAGTGGCCTCATACTGTGCAGGAGGGGCTCTGTGCTCTGACCTGCATTGAGAAGCTGCTGATGTCACCAGCACTGGCAGCCAGTGAGAAAAATCAACAGGTCGGTGGCTATAGTGATTTGAGTAGCTGATGCACTCCTCCTACCAAGGATAACTAAAAATCAGTAGGACATTTGTAATGAACATATATTGCAAAGCTGCTCGATTTTTAAAGATCTTTTAATTAAAACCCAATCATTGTAGCGAGACAACCCCTTCAAGGAGGCCCAATCAGGTGCAAGAGTACTATACGTGTTTGTAGATAACAGCAAATTGATGGCTTTCTGCTATTGAGCACTGCTATGTGGGTTTTCTGATATGTGGCAAAGTTATCTACACCTATGATTTATCATTACTTATGTTGTTAGTTCAGTTTTCTGTCATTAAGTGGAGGGGCCCATCTTATTTTCCTATGAGGTCCTATGAATTCATATGCTCTTCCTTTCTAATGTATATAGTATATCACTGCTCTTTTAATTACTTGTATTTTATGGTATGATTTTGTATTTCAGAAAAATTTCATGGTGAAATGATCAGAAGCACATGTAGTTTAGGAACTTTTTTAATCTGCAGGATATTTAATCATAAGTAAATTGACAATCCTGTATAAGCAATAATTTTGTTGGAATTTCCACAAGATGTCATCTGGATACTGGATGTTTTTTTAACCATATGCAGAAATGTAAATAGACATTTTCTTTAACTGCCTCAGAACTGGGCCATTTCCTTTTGTTCATATCCAGGCACTTTTTCGTGTTCTTTAGCACATGCTGGTTTGAAAGCTGTGTCATTTTATCACACTCAGTATTAATAATAATATATGTATATTTTCTGTGATATTTAAGGCTTTGTGTTTATGTTATTTTTAACTAAAATTTACTTTTTGTTATTTTTTAGACGAAAAAATAGAAATGTGAAAATAGAAATGTGTTTGTTGCTGAGTTTATTTTTATTTTTTACCCTGGATGACCAGCTGGACGCTTTAAGACATTTGGCAGTCTGCAAGTGGTTAAACTGTGTTAACATTCTCATTGGATTTAATAGGGCTTGTAAATTATGTGCACATTTTGGTATGCAAAAGATCCACTTCTTACCCTTTTTCTTACCTTCTTCTTAACCCCTTCCAGACCTTTGATGTAAGTTTATGCCATGGTCAGGGAGGGGTTAACACATTGACATATACAGTTGAAACCAGAAGTTTACATGCACTATATAAAAAAGACACATATGCTTGCTTTTCTCACTATCTGACATGAAATTAGAATAAGCCTTACCCATTTTAGGTCAATTAGGATTACCAAAACTATTTATATTAGCCAAATACCAGAATAATGAGAGAGAGAGAATTTTTAAAGACATTTTTATTACTTCCTGCAAAGTCAAAAGTTTACATACGCTAGGATTACTATACCTTTAAACAATTTGGGACAGCCCATATAATGTTGTCATGTCTTTGGAAACTTCTTTTTTTATTGGCAAAGTCTGAGTCAATTAGAGACACACCTGTGGATGTACCTTCAGGTATCTTGAAATTGCA
This sequence comes from Phyllomedusa bahiana, assembly GCA_025379985.1. Classification (NCBI taxonomy): domain Eukaryota; kingdom Metazoa; phylum Chordata; class Amphibia; order Anura; family Hylidae; genus Phyllomedusa; species Phyllomedusa bahiana. Next base: position 105,781 of record JAODAL010008552.1, on the reverse strand, counting down.
CATCAGAAACACGCTGCTTCTGTGTGTAACATTATAGGAAAGTCTAATGAAATAAGCCAAGATATCAGAAAGAGAATTGTGGACCTGAACAATTCTGGATCATCCTTGGGTGCAATTTCCGGATATCTGAAGGTGCCTTATTCATCTATACAAACAATTATGCACAAGTACAAACAAAATGGGAATGTCCATGCATCATACCTCTCCGAAGGAGATGGGTTCTGTGTCCCAGAAATGAATGCGCTTTGGTCAGACAAGGAGTAAAACTAACATGTCACGTATACTGCACAGTGAGTGTTGTAAAAATATAAAAATAAAAAACACTACCAGAATTGCAGTACAGTATTTTCTTCATGTTCTGTCTCCCAAAAAATAGATTAAAGGAGATCAAAAAGTCTTGTCCCCTCCAAAATAGTAACAATAAAAATGTCAACTCAACCCGCAAAAACAAGCCCATACACAACTCCATACACAGAAAAATAAAAAAGTTCATGGTTCTCAGATTATGGCAACGCAAAAATGTGTTTTCTTTTTTAAGAAAGTAAAAGCAGTAAAACATAAAAAATATATATATAAATTGGGTATCGCTGCAATCGTATCTACTTGCTGAGTAAAGATAACATGTCATTTTTACCGCATGGTGACTAATGTAAAAAAAAATAATAATAATAATCCCGTCTCCAGAAACCTTGATAAAAAGTGATCAAAGTGTCTTATGATTTCTATAATGGTACCAATGAATGTGTCTACTCATGCCAAAAAAACAAGCCATTATACAGCTCCACCAACAGAAAGATAAAAAGTTGTGGCTATGAGACTATGATGACATAAAAACGCAATCTTTTACAAAGGCATATTTATAGTGTTTAAGTAGTAAAACATAAAAAAACAACATAAAATTTGTAACGGCTGGGTAGTGGATCCTCTGGACCACCGCAAGCGATGATAGTTAAGCCACGCCAGGGAACGGAATCTAAGTAGCCCCCGGTTTTCACCAGAGCCCGCCGCAAAGCGGGATGGACTTGCTGCGGCGTGAGGCTACCAGGTCGTCCCCCCTGACGTGACTTGCTTGCGATGGCGGCCGAGGTGCAGCGAGGTACAGAATCGTAGTCTGAGAATCGTAGTCGTGGGCAGGCAGAAGGTCAGGGCAGGCGGCAATGGTTCGTGGTCGTGGACAGGCAGGAAGGTCAGGGCAGGCGGCAAAGGTTCGGAGTCGGGAAACGTAGCAAAGGGTCTGGTACACGGTAAGGCGACAATATACTTCAGGAACGCTTTTTCTACAGCTCGGGGCAACATAGATCCAGCGAGGAGTGACTGCAGAGCGGACCCTTAAATAGGGGAGGTGTCTGGCAGACAACCAATTATCGGGACACTGGCCCTTTAAATTTACGAGAACGCGCGCGCTAGGGAACGGGCACACACAGCCTGGCCGGCAGGGGACGCGGACGGGACAGGAACGTGGCCGGGTACGTTACTACCAGGGGCGGACCCCCGGCTCGTCCCGCGGTACTTTGGGGGCTTTGCAAATGCGACATGGCACCCACCAAAACCTGCGTCTCAAAAGCCAAATAGTGCTCCCTCCCTTGTATAACCTGCCATGTGCCCAAACAGCAGTTTTCACCCACATAAAGTACAGTACTGCTGAACTTGGAAGAAATTGAGTAACAAAATGCTGGTCTCACCACTAGACATCTGCTACTCTCGCCACTACCCGGTTGTTACTGTACTGGCATTCCTGATCTCAGGGTTAGCTGTCACTGACAAGGACTGCTGTGAGGTGGCATCTTAGTCATGACCACTTGGAGCAAGCCTGGTCAGTGTTGCAGTCGGTCTACAACCCGCGGTCCGTAATACTTTGTTTCGTTTAGGGGTACATTTTGGATGAGTTAAGGACAATCATGCTATAGAGGCAGACCATATGGCTACTATCGGGCCCTTGAAATGTCTTGAATCTGCCAATCCATTTTTCTAGTAGGAGAATAACTATATTTTAGTCACACAAAGCCATGCTGTGGAGTAAAGGCCCAAGAGTTATGGATATGATTACATGTGGTTAACGGACAAAAGGCCCCTTTGTCAATAGTGAAAAACCCAAGATAATGCCCTAGTTGGTAGACTCTTTGGATATTGTCTATGAGTAGAAATTTAAAGGCATTTTCCATTATATGAAAAAATCTCTCAACAGGTCAGGGAGAGGCTAAAATAAAATAAAAAAATCCTCAAATTTGAAAGCTAATTACAGTGTGATTGTTGTTGCTTATTCTCCCAGCTGATTTCACAGTTACCCTGCAACTATTCAGAAGTATCAGTGCTCTGTTCTTCAATGAATGTGATTTGACTGCTGAGGCCTGTGATTGGCTGCAGCATCACATGACCACTGATTGTGACTGCATCAGCTAGTATTGGTAGTGGTGGCGACAGTGGAACACAGTGGGTTTCTTAAGTGAGTTGGTATCTGTTTTTTATATTTTAGCTCCTCTGTGACCTGCCAAGAGGTTCTTTATATCATGGAAAACGCCTTTATTATTTTTTAAATAAACAATATTTAGATCATTCTATACACATTAACCCCTTACCACCGCACCCAGTTGTGATCTCCCTGACAGAGTCCCATTTTTGATATCTAACATGTCACTTTATGTGAGAATAACTTTTTGACACATTTACCTATCCATGTGATTAAGAGATTGTTTTCTCGTGACACATTGTACTTTGAAATTTACTCCATACAATCCCTGCTTATTTGTGAAAAATATCCAAATATTGTGAAAATGTAGAAAAATTTGCCATTGTCAAATTTCAAAAATTTCTGCGTGTAAGACAGATTGTTATTCCACACAATATATTTTATAATAAAGCATCTACCATATGTCCTCTCTGGGTTGGCATCATTTTATAAATGTCTTTATTTCGCAACATAGATTTTTTTAGGGACCAGTCCATTTGTGATGTGGCTTTGAGGAGCCTGTATGTTAGATACCCCCACAAATTACATCTAAGAAACTACAACCCTTAATGTAGGAAGTTTATTAACCCTTTAGGTGTTCCACAGAATTTAAAGCAAAATGGAGGTGACATTTCAAAATTTCACTTTTATTTTTTTTACAAATTTTAAATTTTTATTCTTTGTTCACTGGGACACGGTAGAGGATGACAGGGAAATGCAGCTCAATTTCGATTCCCCCAATTCTACAGTTTTTAGTGATTTCCCATATGTGGCCCTAGTGCGCTATTTGGCTCAACCACAAGATTCAAAGTTGGAAGAGCACTTACTGGACTTTGGGGTCTCATTTTCATTACAATTTTCTTTAGGCGTCATTGTAGATTTGCGGACACCATGAGGTACTAAAACTTCATTAATACCCCTAAAAAGACCACATATTGAGAGACACCCTTTATGGAACATATTCAGGGGTTTAGTGAGTATATAGATCCCACCGGTGTTTCACAAATGTTTTAAGTATTAGGCTGTGAAAATGAAAAAAAAAAATTTTTCCAACAATCTGCAATTTCTGCTGAAAATGTTTAATTTTTACAAGCAATCCTGGAAAAAAAGCAATCCAAAATTTGCCACACAATATCTTACAAGTTCGGCAATACCCTATATGTTGGAGTAAACAGCTGTTTGGGCGCCTGGCAAGGCGTGCAAGGGAAGTAGCGCTCTTTGGCATTTGGAATGCAGATTTTGGTGGGTGCCACATCGAATTTACAGAACTTCAAAGTACTAGAACAGGCGAGACCTTCCAGAAGTCACCCCATGTTGGATTCAACACCCCTCATCGATCTCATCTATGGGTGTATTGTTCAATTTGGGCGCGTAGTTGTTTCACAGTCTTTTATCATTAGGTCATAAAAATGGGGTGTGGGGAATACAGTCCCATCATTGTTTTTTGGGCTTCATTTTTACAGTGTTCTCTGTGTGATATGAATAACATGATAACATTACTATGCAGGTCAGTATGATTACTTTTATATACATATTTTTATAGTTTTTAATGTTTTATTTCTTTTACACATAGAAATGCGTGTATAGAGAATTGCTTTTTTATATTGTCATACTCTGATAGCCATAACTTTTTATTTTTCTGTATATGGAGCTGGTTAAGGGTTTGTTTTTTGTGGGATGAGTTGATGTTTTCATTGGTACCACTTTGGCATTTATACGATTTCTTTTTATTCCACTTTATGTGCCGCGGGATGAATGAAAATCACAATTCTGTGACTATTTTTTGTGCTATTTTTCACAGCATTCTTTGTGCCAGTTAAATAACATCACATATTTATAGGGTAGTTTGTTATGCACATGTTTGTGTTTTACTTTTTTTTAACATTTTTACTTCTTTTTGACTTGTCCCCATAGGGGACTTATATCAATGACCTTTAGATCACTGTTACAATGGAGAGCCGTGCAAAGCAGTACTGTTGTGTACAGTTCTCCATGGCAGCTGTCAATCACTATGTCTGGCCATGCCCACAGGGCATGGCCAGGCATAGTGATGTCACATGCAGCCCAGAAGCCTTTGTTAGGCTTCTGGGCTGCTATGTAAGCCATCTGCAATTACATTGCGGCAGTGATGATGGTGACAGAGGGAGATATCTCCTTTCCTGTCTTTCCCTTTGCGGTCGTGATCGTGATAGATTGTGAAAGCTAAGAGATTAATCACCTGTGGCCAGAGTGAGCAGCATGGGTCCAGGGTTAACCCCTTAAGGACCCAGCCTGTTTTGACCTTCCTGACACAGCCCTGTTTTTGAAATCTAACATGTGTCAATTTATGTGAGAATAACTTTTTGACACTTTTATCTATTCATGTGATTCAGAGATTGTTTTCTCGTGACACATTGTGCTTTAAGTTAGTAAGAAATTTTTATCCATACAATCCTTGTTTGTTTGTGAAAAATATAAAAATTTCATGAAAATTTTTGAAAATTTGCGATTTTGAAAGTTGCAAAATTTCTGCGTGCAAGACAGATAATTATTCCCCACAAAATAGTTTATAACCAGAAATCACCATATGTCCACTATAGGTTGGCATCATTTTTTAAATGTCTTCTTTTTTTTTTTTACGACATTAGAGGGCTTAGAAATTTAGTAGTAATTTCTCACATTTTCAAGAAAATTTGCAATATACATTTTTTTTAGGGACCACTCCAGTTCTGACGTGGCTTTGAGGGGCCCGCATGTTAGATACCCCATAAGTGATGCCATCTGAGAAACTAGACCCCTTAACGTATTTACAACACTATTTAGGAAAGTTTGATAAACCCTTCAGATATTTCACAGAAATTAAAGGAAAGTGGAGGTGAAAATTTCAAAATTTCACTTTTTTTGCAGATTTTCAATATTTATCCATTATTCACTGGAATACGGTAAATGTGACTAGGTAAATGCAACTTAATATCAATTCCCCCAGGTCTGCCGTTTTTAGAGATAACCTATATGTGGCCCTAGTGCATTATTTGCCTCACCCATAAGCCCCAGAATAGGAGGAGCACCTACTATACTCTGGGGTCTTATTTTCAATACGATTTTATTTTTTAGGCGCCATTTCAGGTTTTGGGGACACCCTAAGGGTGCCTAAAACTTAATAAACACCCCTAGAACGCATGTATTGTAGAAACTACAACCCTAAATGAATAATATCCAGGGGTGCATTGAGTATATTAGACCCCCACGTGTCACAATTTTGTGTTTTAGCATAAGGCTGTGAAATTAAAAAAACATTTTTTCAATAATTTGCATTTTTAATTTTAGCTTAAATGTTTCATATTATACAAGGATCCTGGAAAAAAGAAACCTAAAACTTTTGTTGTTAAGCAATTTCTTCCAAGTTTCGGGCAATACCCTTCATGTAGTGGTGTAAACTGCTGTCAGTGGGGAGCATGGCTGGCATATTTAAGGGATAGGGGAGCGAATATTTGGCTTTTGGATCGCAGATTTTTTGGTGGGGCCCATGTCGCATTTGCAAAGAGCCCCAATGTAGCTAAAGGCGAAACCTTCCAGAGTCGCCCCATTTTTGATTCAAACCCCTCTGGGATCTCAGCGTGGGTCAAGGGATGTATTCTGCATTTTAGGCACACAGGTGTTCAATAGTTTTTTTTTTGCTTTTGGGCAAGGAAAATGGGGGGGGGGGGGGGGGGGGAAGGCTGTTCGGTCTTTTGTTTTTTGAGTTTCAATTTTACAGCATTCGCTCGGTTGCCAGTGTAAATGACGTGATAACTTTACTATGGGGGTCGTTACATTTACAATGATATAGATTTTTATATATATTTTTTTCTGTTTTATTACTTTTACACTGTAGAAATACGTCTTTAATAAAATTAGTGCGTTTTTATGCTTGTCCTATTCTGAAAGCCATAACTTTTTTATGTTTGTGTGTGCAGACTGTGTATGGGCTTGTTTTTTGCGGGTTGTGTTGAAGTTTTTATTGGTCTCTCTTTATGCGGTGCATATGATGCTATGTGTATAAGGTTTTTGTGACGGATGTTTTGACAAAAGACAAGCAATCTTGGGTAAGTGTTTTTTATTTTTATTTTTTATAGCGGTCACTGTACGGTATATATTGACATGGTTCTAGCTTTCTTCAGAGGTCAATACGATTACACTCGATATCCAATTTGTTTATTTTTTTAGTTTTACGGCTTTTATACAATAAAAACACTTTTATTCAACCAGGAAAATATGTTTTTGCATCGCCAAGTACGGGAGAGCCATAACTTTTAAATTTTTCTGTCGCATTGGAGCTGTGTTAGGGAATTGTTTTTTGCCAAGATGAGTTGACGTTTTTTTCTAGTATCATTTTTGGGGGACAAGGCTTTTGATCCCTTTTAAATCATTTTTTGTGAGGCCTAGGGTGAAGGAAAATACTGCTATCCTAGTAGTGTTTTTTATTTTTATTTTTAACAGGGCTCACCATTGCAGTATCCGTGATAAGTTAGCTTTAGCTCTTTGGGTCGCCTACGATTATGGTGATACCCTATTTATAGTAGTTTTTTTTAAGCTGAAAGCACTTTAAAAAAAAGAAAAGTGTTTTTAGTGTGTAAAAACAATTATTTATGCATCGCTATCTTCTGAGAGCTTATACATTTTCTTTTTTTTCGTATACAGAGCTGTATGTGGACCTTTTTTTGCGGGATGAGACTGACGTTTTAATTGGTACAACTTTTGGCGTTTTAGAGTTTTTGTCGATTTTTATTCCATTTTTTGTGCTGACGGGAGTGGCCGCATGAAAATTAATATTAATTATTGTGATTTGTTTTTTTAGGGTTTTTTTTTTTGGGTTTACACCGTAAACGGGTTAATTAACATGACAGATTTATAGGGCAGCGGTCGTTACGCACGCGGCGATACAAATGGGTCTTTATTTATTTTTGATGTAATTTTTGGGGCGTAGATTGATTGGGTTTTGTAAAGGGGGGAAAAGGGCGGTTGTACGTATTTTTATTTATTTTTTGTTGTTTGTGTTTTACATTGTTTTTCACTTTTTTTTACTTTTTTTTCACTCTTTTTTCACGTATTTTTTTACTTTCTTCCCCATAGGGGATTATTTGAATGGAGAGATCTTTAGATCTTCATTTCAATAGGAATCAGTACTAAGCTGTTGGCTATGATGGTTCCTATGAAACTGTCAGTCACGATGCCGGGGCGTGCACCACAGGGCTAGACGGGGCCGGGGGGGTCGTGACGTATTAGACAACCCGGAAGGCATTCTCTGCTTCCGTGGAAATCTGTAAGGAGGCAGGGGCCGCACGGTCGCCCGATCCGTGCGCTGCTGCTCGACGAGACGCAGGAGGAGCGATCTCATCCTGACGTCTCTCTTAATTATTGCGACCGATCGTCGCGATAATTTGGGTGTTAAACCGCCCCACCCCCGGAGCGATCCGGGGTGGGGCGCATGGTTGCGGGATGTCAGCTGTAATATACAGCTGACACCGTCCACCCCTCACGCGCGAACTGCCTTAGAGTTGCGCGATCTCAGGACGTAATCCATACGTTCAGGTGCGTGAACACCACAAAAACGAACCTGGACGTATGGATAAGCCAGGTGTCGTGAAGGGGTTAAAAAAGTGTTTTTATTGTGTAAAACAATATTTATGCATCACTATCTTCTGCTAGCAGTAACTTTTTTAGTTTTTCATATACTGAGCTGTGTAAGGACTTTTTTTTGCGGGATGAATTGACATTTTAATTTGTACCACTTTGGCATTTATGAGTTTTTTATCGCTTTGTATTCCTTTTATGTGCGCGGGATAAACAAAAATTCAACAATTATAAGTTTCATAGTTGTAAGGCTAAAAAAAAGACAAGTCGTCCATTCTAGTTCCGTGCCTGTTATGCTAGGTTGTTGATCCTGAGGGAAGGCAAAAAACCCAATGAGGTAGAAGCAATTGTATAATTTAGGGAAAAATTCCTTCCTGACTCCCAATCTGGCAATCAGAAAAAATCCGGGATCAATGGAACATTCTCCTGAATCCTAGTCACTGACTTGTTACTATTGATAGCTCCAGAAGAGAAATGCATCCAAACCCTTTTTGAATCGGTTATTAGAATTACCCCCCCCCCCCCCCCCCCCCCCCCCCCCCCCCCCCCCCACCGCCCCCCCCCCCCCCCCCCCCCCCCCCCCCCAATGACATGTACCTTGGCAGAGAATTAATTAGTCTCACTGTCTTACAGTAAAGAATACCTTTTCTATGTTTATGTAGAAACTTTTCGTTCCTCAAGACGTTAAAGGATGCCCTGTTCTAGGATAAATGCACTTGTGTATAAATAAATATCTTGGGAGAGATACTATATATTGACCTTTGATTGTATTTTAACATATTTATTATGTCCCCCGAAAGCTTCTTTTTCTCTAAAATAAATAACTCTATCTTGCCAATCTTTCTGTGTATCTGTAGTCCACCAGTCCTTTTATTATTTTTGTTGCCCGCTTGTGTACCCGTTCAAGCTCTTACAATTGTCTTTCCTGTGCACTGGTGCCCAAAACTGATACACAATATCAATGTGTGGTCTAAACAGTGACTAGTATAATGGGAGAATAATGTTAACCATCATGTTCATCTATGCACCTTTTAATGCACCCCAGGAATCCTATTTTGCTTTGGCTGCTGCTGCCTTGACACTGGGACTGCTACAAATTAAGATTACTGATTTCACAGGATTCCCAAGTCCTTCTCCATGTTCACTTTTACCCAGTGTTTTTCCATTTAACATGTAATTCCGATCCCTTTGTAATAAACTTTATTATCCTCTATTGTGTTTGATTAATTTACAGAGCTTAGTTTCGTCTGCAAAGAATCGAATTCTACTGTGTATTCCTGTGTGATCATTAATGAAAATGTTTAAGAGGATAGGGCCCAATATTGACCCTTGTGGTACCCCATTAGAAACAGCGATCACAGTTCTGAGTATGTACCTTAAATTACTACCTTTGTTTTTCTATCAAGTGAAGCCAGTTACTTACCCACTTGCACACATTTTCCCAAGTGCAGCATTCTATTTTATTTTACCAAACCTTTTATGTGCACCACCGTATCAAATGCTTTAAGAAAAAATCTAGATATAAGACAATCACAGTGCCTCATCCCGTTCCAGTCTTGCACTGACTTTCTCTTATAAGTTGATGAGATTAGTCTGACAGGGACCGATCTCCTTCATGAACCATGCTGGAACGGCGTTTTTTATACATTTATTTTCAGTGGATAATCCAGGTTAGCATCTCTGAGAAAACTTCAAACATTTTACCTACAACAGAGGTTAGCTTACTGGCACTATAGTTTCCTGGAATCACTTTTTGACCCCTTTTTGAATATTGGCAACCAAATTTGCTGATGCGCCAATCCTTTGGACATACCCGTTATTACTTAGGAAAGTACATGAATATTAAGAAAGGGGCCTATCTATGACATCACTAAACTCTCTTAGGACACGTGGGTGTATGCAGCGACGCTGGGGATTTGTCTATTTTAATATTACCTAAGACGGAGCAGGCTGCACTTCTTCCTGGGTTTAGACAAGTAAACTTTTTAGTTGGGAGTTTTACCACATCTCTCTGTTCCAACAGGAAGGTCATCCTTCTCCAGGTAACTACAGTGGAAGAAAAAAGTGTTTAATACGTTTGCTTTTTTCTCATCGCCCTCTACTGTCTCTCCACCTCAGTATTTTTCAAAGGCCAACATTTACTGTTTTATCTTTTTACTATTTATATAGTTAAAAAATATTTTGGGTTAGTTTTTTACTTTCTATAGCAATATGTCTTTCCGTCTCCAGATTTGCTTCCTTTATATTTATTTTACACACTTTATTTTTTTCCCTATTGCTTCTTAGTGCATCTTTCACATGCCCTCCTGTTTTAGTAGGTGAAACGCTTTCGTTTTGTTTTTTATTGCCTGTTGTACATCGCTGTTGATCCACATTGGGTTTTCCCTGTTTGCTAATTTTTTTTATTACTCATTAGGTTGTACCTCTCACTAGTGGATTATAGCTAGGATGTCTTTTAAAAATATCCATTTATTATTTTGTCTGCCCTATTTAAAACACATTGTCCCTGTCAATGTTGAGGGCATCCCTAAGCAGAATAAAATTTAGCCTTCCTAAAATTCATTGTTTTTGTGGCTCCTTTGACAAAAAAATCTATTGACAGGATTATTGGAAATTTGTTACTATTATGGTCCACTTTTCCCTAGGTGCCTCAACCTGAACATTTGTTACTCTGTCAGGCTCTATTAGTTAATATTAGGTCTAGAAGGGCCTTTCCTCTAGTCGGTTATGCACATTTGGCAAGGTAATTATCATTTAGTTATTGACAAAAAACCTGTTTTTTATGTGGGGGAGTACAGCTTCAGATTATCCATGATGTCTGGATGTTAAAGTTCGCCCATAATAATAACCCTCATTCTGATTAGCGCCTCATCTATTTGACTGAGGAGTACAAAAAAATTCTTCCATTGGTTCTGTTATAATTTGGGGGACTATAGCAGACCCCTACTTTAGTATTATTATTGTTATTGTTACCCCATGTATATTTACCAATAAGAATCCAATGTTCATTACACTGTACATTTATCTTCCCGCAGTGTTTGCTTCAGACAGGATTTTACTAGAGACGACACCTCCCCCTTTCCGGTCTCCCGTACGATCCTTTCAAAATTAGGACTGTAACCCTGCAAGTTAACGCCCAGTCGTAGCTCTCGTCCAGCTATGTCTCAGTTATCCCCACTAATGTCATATTTTTCTTCAGACAATTATACTTCTAGTTCATTAATTTTGTTGGTATAGACTCTGGCATTGGTCAGCATGCAGTTTATAGATTTTTCAGTTTTTATTCCTTTATCCCTGATCTTTTTATCTATTGGTACACCCCCTCCCTACACTACCCACTGTTTTATTCCTAATTCCCAGCTCTTCTATCTTCACTATCTTGCTGTTATTTGTGTTGTTACTCTCCCCCCCAGTCCCTAGTTTAATATTCCTCCAACTTCATGGCCATTTTGTCCCCCAATACAGCTGCACCCTCCACATTTAGGTGAAGCCCTTCCCTAGGCTTAGAGTCAGTAGCCAATAAGAAGTCAGGCCCCAGTTCTCCAAAAACCCAAATCCCTCCTTTCCTACACCATTTTTGAGCCAATTATTCACTTCTCTAATCTCCAAGTGCCTTCTTATAGGTGTTGGCTCGTGGAACAGGTTATAATTTTTGAAAATATTACACTTGGAGGTCCTTGCCCTGAGCTTTTGGGCCTAAGTCACTGACAATCGTTTTTCATGGAGCACTCCTCCTACCTATAACTTTGTCATTGGTGCCAATGTGGACCATGACGCTGGATCTCACCAGGCCCCCAACAGCTGTCTGTCCATCACGATCCAGCATATTTAGAACCCGAGCCCCCAGGTAATCAACACACTGGTTCGACGATCCCCGTCTCTTGTGGCAGATTGCCCTGGTCTGTGCCCCTAATAATTGAGTCCCCAGACTACTAGCACCTGTATAGCCTGGACCCTGCACTCCTTTTTCCACATCTTATGGAGCAGAACAGGGGTTTAGTGTCTTGCTGGCAGCAATGGACTATTTCTGACCGCCCCCTCATCCGCCATATACTTGCAAATTTGTTGGGTGCACCAGTTTAGGACTAGACTCCCTGACACTCTTCCCTCTGCCCTTCTTTCTTACTGTTACCACCTAGCTGCCTTATGTTCCTGCACCTACATGCTACCACACTTCCCCAGTATCTACACCTGCGAGTGATTGCTCAGTGGGCAGCAAGGCACGATTCCATGTTTGGCAATGGATATCAGTGTCTCACTTGGCTCATTTAGATCCAGGATCCGGCTTTTTTTTCTTCTAAATGCACAGTGTGACACACATCTTGACCACAGCAGTATGCACCCTAGAACTGTTGATCAAGGGATGGCTACATTGAACAGGTTGTGCATGGTCGGACATTGTAACATGGAAATCATGGGGATGTTACCAAAAAGATATATGACTAAAAAATTATAATAATAAGTATACAAATACTGTCCCTCTAAACTCTCCAAATCTAAAGTTCTCAATCTCAAGTCTCCACACTAAAAGAGGAAAAAACACACTTTAATCCCTAAGACGAACGCCACTGATAAGAAATTAATGACCAGAACATTTTTTTTTGTTTTGGCCTCTTGCGTTTAATCAGTTGTAACTTTTTTATTTTTTCAATGACGCGAGTTGGAAGAGGCCTCGTTTTATTCGAGACAAGGTCTGTATTTATAATGGATAGTTCATGTACCACTTATAAATAATGCAGTTTTTTTTTTTTATTTTTTTATACAAAATTTTGTTTTTGGTTTTTATTTTTTTTTTTTTACACCATTTCACATTTCAACTTAATAACTTTTAGATTAATTCTACAGGTTATTACGGTCGGTGGATCACAATTATGTGTTAGGTTTTTTTGTGCGGTGTAATTTATGTACCAATTATTTTTTATTAAATATTTATTTTTATTTTATTATTTTATTTTTTTTATTCTTTTTTTTACACTTTTTATGGTTTTTTTTTGTACTTTTTTTTTGTCTCCAGAGTGAGAAAATGTTTTTAACATTTTTTTTTATTTTTTTTTTACCACTTAGTAATGTATTAAATATTCATATATGCTAATACATGCTAATCTTTGTCAGTCTGACACAGCAGTGATTAGGACAGCACAACAGTGTGTCCTTGGTCACTGGCTTCTTACACAGAAAACTCTGGGGCCTCGCTAGGTCCCCAGAGGTGGATTGTGCAGCCTGGTCCTGAGACTATGTCGGGTGACCCGGGCGTTTTCCGACTCACCGACAGAGCTCGGGGATCCCATTTGATTGCGTGCGGTATCGCACCGCCGCATATCAAAGGGGTTAATGCATCGGGTTGCGGAGGTTCTCCTCCGCTTACCGATGCCTGCAGGAACATGCTCTGGGATCGGGGGCTGTGTAGTTCAGACCCGATCCCAGGCGCAGATGCGGCGACGGGCGCCGCAAAACCCCCGATGTTGCAGCGAAGTGCAACAAAGACGTCGCTGCTGACGAACGACCCGCACCGGCCGCCGTCAAAAGACGGTGCGCGGGCGTTAAGGGTTAAAGAAAAACACTCGCAAGATCGTTTCACTCCTCAAAAAATGACTCAGCTGTAAACCTTACCCACACTGCTGTTTGGCGTGCTTGCAAACTCTCTTCTTTCCCTTTTTTATTTTTTAATATTTTTTCACCCTTTTCCCATAATGGGGATTTGTATGAGTGATCTTCAGATCACTTATACAACAGGAGGTTAGTACACAGCTTGCATTGCGGGCATGGTGACATCACAGACAGCCCGGGAAGTGTTTTTTTCCACTTCCCGGGCTGTCTGGTAGGAGACTGGCGCACAAGGCAGGCAGAAGAAGCTCCCTTCTTCTGCCTGCAGCTTTGTTGTGGTGATCTTAATAGACTGCCACAGCTAAGTGGTTAATCACCCGCGGCCAGAGCTCATGAGGCCGTGTGGGAATCGCTTGTAAGCCCACACGATCTCCAGGACGTACCGGTCCATCCGTTTGCGGAAAAGCACCTCCCGCTAGGACGTACCTGTACATCCAATGTCGGGAAGGGGTTAAGTAGTTCTGTTCCATTAAGAAAAAGGGGGATCATACAATACCGCTGCGTTGCGGGAGTACGCGCCGATCAGTGCGACTCCGCGAATACCTGGCGTAACTGCGGGGCCGTTACTGTTATGCACGCCAATTAAGCCGTGTGAACTTACCCTAAGAGACAAGTGAGGAATTGCCAGGGGAGCAAATAATTGTAACGTCCTACAAGTATTGACCCGTGTATAAAGCCTGCAAGATCCCTGCAGTTGAGAGTCTCTCTGTCTGATTTTAAGTGCCGGTGCTCTATACATCTCATACCGGTAGATCTGTCATTCACTTCTCTAGTGAGATGCTGAGGGGCCCCCAGACATTTAGGATATGTTCACACGGCATCTTTCAGAACATATTTCGAGGCGTAAGATTACCTCCCGTCTTCCCCCCACATATTGAAGCAGACATGTTACTTCTTTCCGGTGATAATGAAAGTGAGTAAAGCTGCCTGCGGGCCGGCCCCCCCTGCGTTTTAGAAGAACATGCTGATCAGTGTGTTCTCCTAAACACACGGCGTCTTGCGCCGCGCACAGGTGTGCACCGCAAGCTGTTGTGTGAACATACCCTTAAAGCACCAGTATGCACTAAGGAAAAAATAAGCTGGCAGAGGAAGTGTGTTGCTCTCTGCAATTTTCTGTACAACCCTTAATGCCTAATTCCTTAAGTCAGTAACCGCTTCCTGCTGTATAAAGTGCCCCTCTACACTGCGAAAATTGTTCTGGTATGGTTTGAGAAACATAAGAAAAAGACCATAATTCTGATGCATGAAAAATGTTGCTGTGTCTTAGGTATTGTCTTAGCTAGTGCTGCACCAAAGTTGAGTTCATGCTGATGTGTGAAAGTGCTGCGGGGCAATTTATAAATGTGTCATGTCGTAAGAGAAATTGCCCGTGCGCCAAAAAAGTTTCCTATCTTGTGACAAATTTTGTCTTAGGCAGTGTTCACACGGCTTATTCAAGCTGTAATTGCGGGACCGATTTCGCCCGCAGTTACGGCTTGAATAAGGGGCGGGGTGGGGGCGCTGCCCGCCGTCCCCATAGACAATGCATTTATTTTCGGCGCGTAAGTGCGCCCGTAAATAAGTGTACCATCGTCACTGTCTCCCCCCGCAGTGGAGTCGCCGAGCGGGGAGGAGCGACGGAATCCAGAGTTCTTTATGATGGAAACTGTGGATTACCGTAATGACTGGGACGGATTGGAGCCGTACTGCAGCGCAGTACGGCGCGCAATATGGCTGGAATCCGTGCCCAAATAAGCCGTGTGAATGAGGCCTTAGACTCCCTATTTTGAAAATGGCATGAATAACAACGCATGAACAGCAACACTTTTTGGCAGGAAAGCTATATAAATGTATCATATTGTATGAATTGGCATAGGCACACCCCTGGTCAAGTGGCGCAGGCAAAGGAGTTGGTTTTGTCGGATGTAGTAGCTCTCTGCCAGATAGAGAGCTACTCCTAGGCCTGTGAAGTTTTGTCTACCTATGTATGGACTACTATGGATCTACAAGAGATGACACTATTGTGAATCCTATGGACATATCACAGTTTTTTAACATTATGCACATGCTTTTTTTTTTTTAACATAATTGTAATATATGCCTCCAAAGAATGTTGCAAAGGCTTTAAAAATATGAAGATAAAGTATTATTGAGAGCAAACTATTTTCTGTCTATGGACTTGAATTTGGAAAGACAACTCCCATTTCAATGAAGGTCTTACCTCACATCTTACACTACTTAAAGAGGACCTGTGGCCCCTCCTGCCTTGTATTTTTTTGTAAATAATTGTTTTACTCTAAAAAATATAATTCTGGAACATCTTTGATTTAGAATTCTTGGAATTGTGTAGTTCTTTTGTTATTCCTGCTAGAAATGTATTAATAAATTTACAATTGGCTGTTACTATTCCCCTTGTCAGTAAAGTGTTTCGCTATAGACTCTGTTTCTGTTAGCACTGATTGGAGAATGGTGGACGGTGCAGGGAAACTTAACCCCAGTTGGTAACCCCCAGTTGACAATTTATTATAAATGTCCAGGGTATGCTGTGGATGCTCCTTGTTAACTTTTGGTTGTGTGGAAAACTTGAGCATATAGGGCGACATGCATGAAATTTGTAGTTAACACACCAAATTTCATGTACACTAAACTGGCATAGAATGTGCCTGGTTTATGGATCCGCTCTACAGCGGGTCATAAATCAGATGCATTCTAGCACTAGGGCGACATTTCTGGCTCAGGTATAACACTTTGAAAGTGCTCTACCTGTTCCAGCTGTAATGCGCCTGGAAATGCCCTAGCAAATATATAAATATGTAGCTTCTCTATGGTTCTATGTGTCCTGCCACCCCACAGGCGCTATGTAATGCACCCTGGAGTGGTGTGTGGGAGTTTTAAAAATGTATGAATGGTTCTGCGCCTGATATCAGGCTGAAAAGATGCCAGATAACTGGCGCAGCCCTATTCATACATGACGCCCATAGTGTTACTCTTTGGCTTTGAGTAGGGCGGGCATGGCCAGACCTAATTATTGCTGGCAAACACGGTAAAATCGTGTAGCCAGTCACCAGCCTTTTTCCAGACAGGAAAATGTGTCATTCATTGATCAAATACGCTTAATTTTTGTTGTCTGAAAAAAGCTGCTAATGGCACGCGCACTAATACTCGCTCCTGCACTCGCAGCGCTAATAAAGAATTTCGGGGTCCAGTCCAACCAGCTCTTCATGAATCTAAAACTCACCACTCCTCAAAGGTTACCACGCCAGTGTTCCTCTATGGTGAAGGCATCCAGTTTTTTTCCCTCCATTTGAAACACTGAAATTTTGTTGTGAATTTTCTTTGACTGTTGTGCGTGACCCCATCTTTTAATCTGTACCATGTTGTAGTCTGCTGTGAATACGTTCAGCTACTCTATGGTGTGGGATAAAAGCCATGTATTATCTGCATGTAAATCCTCGTGCTAACACAAACAGGTTTAGGTTTTGTTCACACAACGGATTTTAGCATGGAATTTGATGCAGATTCCACATGTGATTCCACATCAAGATCCAGGAAAAAAAAAACACACTGTAAAGTTAAAATTGCAGTTTTTTTTCCCCAAACAGATTTAAAATTTCCCGTGCGGCATTTGGGTTCTCTGATTTTGATTGCCCCTGGATTTCATATCAGGCAGGTATAATGTGGATAAACCCCATTACAATGGGTTGCCGTGCCAAAAACCCAGAGGGGTTAAAAAATGTTTTTCCCAAATTTTAAAATCGGGGCAAAAATTCTAAAAGGGTTTTGCCTGGATTTCTGCTATGGATTACACTATATTTTTGGTTTGGCAAAAGTTGACATGAAATAGTTTTAAATGTGTCCCCCAAAATTGTAGGGTTTAAACGGGGGTTTGCCCAAATTCATTTAAAAAGGTCCGGGGCCCAAATAAAATTTAAAAAAAAAGTTAAAACTCCTTCCCCGATTTCCCAGGGGGTGGTCTCTCCGGGGTTTTTTAAACTCTCCCAAAACCCCTTTCGAAAGGGAACTTTAACGGGCTGAGGCTGCTCATTGATTGCAAAGGTAATGTGCCTCTAAGGTAGGGTTCAAATGGTGTTTTTGACCGTGTAACATACGCCCTTTTAGTGCGTTTTTTGGGTTTCCCTCCGTCGGGGCCCCAACGGCCCAAGGGGTAACAAATAGCAAAGTGCTTTTACCCTTGCTTTTAATAATGGAAAACACGCATCAGCCCTTTTCCCCGAAGGTCAACCCCTTTTGTGTCTCCCTTGCGTCTTTCGGAAACGTTCCGAATTTTTTATGTCCCTTTTTTGGTAAAAAGCAAAGCAGGGGCCCTGTAATAAACTATTTGGATGCGATCCTGCTGCAGAAACACGCATCCAAAACACAAAAGCTGTGTGTTTGGGTGGTTTTTTGATCTGTTTTTGATCCCATTGCTGCAGCTTTTTTTGGGGCGATTTTAGGATCCCAAAAGGATCCCAAAAAAGCCCTGTAAGGGAACCCAACTTACATCACCATTGGAGCCCCTAGCTGGGGGGGTCCCAAGGAATTTAAAGGCCCGCGAGGTTAAAATTAAAAGGGGTTTGCAAAGGGGGGCAAAATTTTTTTTTAAGAAGGGACCCCGTGTAAGAGGAAATTTTTCTACCCGCCGATGTAACTTTCGTTTAAATTTTGGTGCCCGAGTAAAGCCTTTAAGACCCAAGCTGAAAAAGTTTGTGGTTGATTTCCCTGTGCCGTGCCTTTCACCCAAATTATTTTTAAACACCAAATAGGCCTGAATTTCCCTGCCAAAAAGGCCTACCCCCCCTCACCCTTTTGCCGGAAATTTCCCGCAAAGGTAATTTATTGGGGAGTTTTCCTGACTTTTCCCTCTGCGATGTGTTTTGAAATTTGTTTTTAACCAAGTACCTGTTTTGCCCTGGAAAGAAAGGAAACACCCCGAAACAAGGTGTCTTTCAAGGGGGAAGGCTCCCTTTAAAAGTTTACTGGGTTGGTTTAAAATCCCTAGTCATGTTTCAAGGCTCTTTAAAGGGTCAGATCTGACATTAAAGGGGTTTTGCCATGATCTAATGTTGACGTGGGATCCTCCAAAATGGGTATTTAATCACTTTTCTAAATATATGTCATTAAAAAAGTGGAGCCTGTGAGATCTACAGCCTGACTAAAATGCCCTTAGTTTCCTGACAGTTTACATTAGACACGACCATGAGCTGACAGGAGCTGATCTGGCTGCTCTTGCGTTGTTTGCACTTCTTATCTGATGGCAGGGAACATGAACCAGCTTTGAAAGGACTGGGGAGATAGATCCTGTTACTTTTGTATAGAGAATCCACTGGTTGTAATGCAATTATCTGAGTAAACATGCAGATGCTCTCTGCTCCCTGCTCAGCCCCATCCATCTCCCCATGCAGCTGTTCATGAAGGAATGAAAGAAAGCTGCCTGCTGAGCTTATCTTCTCTCCTGAGCAAATAAAAGGGAGAAATAAAGCGCATATAGCTTGTGCACAATACAGTTCTCCTCTGTGGATTAGCAAAACAATGTTTGCTCAACTACAGAGACTGAGTATCAGGAACGTGCATGGGAGGTGGAGTGATGACATCATAGAGGAGGTACTTGTTTTTTTTAAACACAGAAACACAACGTCCTTTTTTTCAAGCCTCAAGAGGGGAGTATCAGCCTGTTAGGTGAGGAACTTACTTCTTGGCAAAACACCTTTAAGGGATGCTACTTTCGACAGGTGGGCCAGAGTCCTAGATCTCTTCTCTATCGCCTATTTGAGTATTGTATTTTCCCATGGTGCATTGCATAGTCTATAGATCTCCATGCACCTTTATGGTGTTCTTCCCAAGCAGAAACTTTAGTCCCCCTCCCTCCATCATCCATTGACTCTTATTGCATAAAAATGTATATAGTGCACTATGCTTTTTACTGTATTGAAGTGCTCACCAGACTATAGTTGATGCATAACAGCCTAATAATGCTAAAAAAGCACACACTACATGCATGTGCCTATATAGATATGGAGCTTTCCCCATCCAATGAATATGTTCACAAAATGAAATGTGAACAGAGGTTTAAGTTGGGTTCTCATATAAATTGCAAATTCCTGAAAAAGTCAGAAAAGTAGCTCAACATGTTGCGTTATTTGTTCTGGTAAGACGACAGACACCATGAAGGAAAGTCAATGAACCCCATTATGTCAATGGAGGTCAGTCGATCTCTGTTGGTGCCTGTCGTGACAATGTCGACAGTGCTGTTATTTTAGTTTTTCTATTCCTATGACAGTACAGAAAACAGAAACACAAGCACAGATGTGAACTTAATTGCATCTTGTATTATGATCTGTCAATGGGCTTTGAAATTTGACAGCCCCAAGTAATTAAAGAGAGCTCCTATACTTCAATGGTCTCCGCTGTGTTGAATTATGGGGAAGTTGTTTTGTTATCACTTAATGAAATTACTACCGAGTGCCTGAATTAAGGACTACACTTCTCTGAAGAGCAAGCTCGGTACAGACGCTAAATCAGCAGGGGAAATTCAATTTCACAAAAATTGCAGTTTAGTGGGCATATGCCTATAGGAGGCCTTGGGTGGGAGGGGGTCTGCTGAAGCAAGAGCAATTCATATGAATACACTGAACATTGTGCATTGATATATAAATGATGTTTATGTTAATCAGATGATCACAATGCCACAGGGAAATTTAATAAATTAAAGAACAAATGTCAGCTTACCAATCCTTCATACGTTGCCCACCATCAAATTGCCTGATCTCTTGTTATACAAGCGAAGCAAGCCCTCAAATATTGCAAAACCAAGAACTTCTGAAAATGTAATGTATCATATAAACTTCTATTTATTAAAAAAAATATCCAAAACAATGTCCCAATAACAACAACGGCCAATAAAAAAAATTACTGAAAAATAGGCTACAATACTCTCTGAGTAAGAAAAGTTGCTTCGTCCGAAACATCTAAGCCGTAGGTCACAAGTGTGGGGGACGTCTCTCCTGGAGGATACAGTAATCTCGGGCCGCGTGTCGTTGCGATGCCCCCTGATGAACTCTGCGTCTACAGAGGGAAACGCGTTTGGGTAAAGTAGATGGGATCTTTGTGCAAGTTAATGACTGTATGTTTTCGATCCTGTCTACAGAGGTTGGTTTATACACTTATTTCAATATCTGACTGGTCTCCTTGTATGTATTCCTTGTTTGCAGGGAAATTTATTTGAGGAGCTGTACTTGTGGGACTGTCCAGTGCGGGACGCTTATCCTGCAGAGGACCACTCCTAGGGTAACAGATAGACTAGGGTGTTATAGGTTCTATTCATACAATTTTTGTGACCAACAGGAGTGATCTTTATTGATTATGGTGGGTCCTTTTTTGTTTTGTGACTATTGGTATATCTTGTAATGGTGTTTAGATAGTTTTTAATAGTTTAAATTAAAAGTGAAGTTTTAATGGAATATTTTCCTTTTTGATATTTGTATCCTGTATTCCGTTTTTGAATTCTGTGTTTCAGAATTTGGTCTTTCTTTGAGAGACCGTAGCTTGCCTATTTTTCACAAATTTTTTTCTATGCTATTGCTAAACTTGGGACATTGTTTTTTGTTTTTTTTGGTTTTTTTTAAAATGATTTTTATTGAATCCACTATACCATATATGAAACATACATCAACCTCATCCAAATTACAAATTGTTACAAGACATATGAGCAGGTTCAAAATATTACAGATTATTAACAATCTATGGCAGAGATCCATTTTTAATTTTTGTTTTTTTAACATAACATAACTGATTGTTTAAACATAACAGTCTCGCCTTCTATCTATCACATCATATAGTCATAAAGTTCAAAAATATCAAAACTGTTCGAAACAATCAGTTTTACAACTTAAACTAGAACCCATGAACCGGTGACTATTGCACAGGCACACTACCTCCCCATTCACGTGGGGCCCCTCTCTGTTTTGCGTGGTCTTTGAACCCCCTGTTGTTGTGATACCCCCTTATCCAACCTGTTGGGGTTTGGACCAGATGGTATGCGAGACACGTGGTCAGCAATCCTCCCGCTTTTCATGTGCAGGTAGTAACCCACTCCATCAATTCGATATCCTAGCCATGGTGACCCAGGAAGACTCAAAAGACCAAGATCATAACAAGTAGGACCTGTTAAGGACCATCTCTAACCCATCCAAATAGAGTTGTCTGAGGGAAAGGTCGGCGGTCCCTGGGCTTCCAATTGTCCAGCAGTGTCCGAGACACCAATAGGTGCATCACCCGTTAACTGTTGCTGTAAGAACCATGTTGTGGTGCCAAAGCACTGATACAGGGCTTGTTTTATTAGTGGTGATAAGATGTTAATGAGTGGGCCCCATACCTGAAATAATTTTTTTAGTTCTTTTTTCTTTTTGTTGTGCGGCCTCCACCCAGTCCATGCTCAGCAAGAAGTAGCATTTCTCCCGAAATAAGGCCATTGTAGGACCCTCTGGCTGAAGCCATCTATGTAGGATGGCTTTTCTAGCCGCTGCTGCCAAGATATAGAGTAAATGCAACTCCCTGCTGCCGATGTGGTCCGCCCCTTCTATGTGTCCAAAAAGCGCCCAGGAAGCTGAGGGCTCAAAGGATGGCAGTCCTAGTTGTTTGCTGTAAATTATAATATTTTGCCAGTAATTCTGGATTATTGGACACTCCCAAATACAATGATAAAGGTCTGCCTTGGGTGAAGTGCATCTGAAGCAGTTGTCCGAGCTATAAATGCCCATCTTGAAACCTCTTATTGGGGTAAGGTATGTGTTGTGTATTACTTTAAGTTGCATTTAAATATATCTGGTCGATGGAAGATACTTGTGGGCCATAGCTATAGTGTTCAGGATAAGCATCGGTTGTAGTGAAGAATCCTGTCCCGCCCATTTTGCTAATTGAGTGCATGCCTGGGTGCAGTCCCTAGTGCCCTGTAGATATTTATATATATAGTAGATAACAATGCCCGTCTGGTCACAGGCCTCAGCATTATGCCACCAAACGTGGGGTCCCAGTCCCTATCTGTCATTGACCCCAGCAGCTCCCTGCAGTAGCTAGTGGCCTGTAGATAGTGAAAAAATGGGATAGTTATGTCTGGAAATATGTTTTGGAGTTCTGTGTAGCAATAAGGTGTGCGTGTTACAGGATTTATCTATTGTTCCACCCTGCACAGTCCTTGTCTATGCAGTTGTTTTAAGAACCTGTGAGGTTTCCCGCCTTGAAAGTCTGGGTTGTTCAGTAGGGAGCGGTGTATGGAACACGTAGGTGACAGGCCTCCAAGTTGCCTAATTTTATTCCAAGCCCGCCATATCGGCATGAGCATAATATTGTTGCGGACATCGTGTGGGATATTGACAAATGGCAAGTGGAGAAAGTTCATACTCGTGATCCCTGATAGAAACAAAGCATCCAGTGAGCTGTACGTGAATACCTCGTCCCCCCTCGCCCAATCCGAGAAGTAACGCGCCAAAGCCGCTAAGTTGTAGAAGCGGACATTGGGCAACCCTAGGCCACCATTCAATTTTGGCAACTGTAATATGTGAAGAGGGATACGTGCGCGGCCACCTCTCCAGATGAAGTTGCGGTATAGTCCAGAGATAATCTTCTATTCTTTCGGTCTTAAATACAGCGGCAGCATCTGGAAGAGGTAGAGCAGACGTGGAAACTCTGTCATCTTAAGGAGATTCACTCTCCCCATGAAGGTTAGAGGGATATGTTCCCATCTTTTTAAAGTCGTTTGCAGGCCCGAGATGTATTAGTGCATGTTTGACTCGTACAGCCGGTCCAGATTTCTGGTCAATTGTACGCCTAAGTATTTTAAGGAGGAGACACACCACTTGATCGGTTGCGTTGAAGCCCAAAGCGGTCTTGCGGGGCCCCTCAGCAGCATTCCCTCGCTCTTTTCTACGTTTATGTCATATCCTTCCTTTGTCTCGTATTTCCGTTAGAACAGTCTCCAATGTCTGTCTGGGGTTAGAGATCATCAAAAGCAAGTCATCCGCGTATGCGGTTAATTTCAATACCCTGCCCTTAAAATTAATTCCCTGGAACTGCGGGGACTGGGAAATGTAATATAAAAGGGGATCTAGAGAGAAATTAAATAATATGGGTGAAAGGGGGCATCCCTGTTTTGCTCTCCTAAAAAGGTCAATAATCGGGGACAAGTGTCCGTTTATTAATTATGACGTGGTGCAATTAGTGTGCAATAAATCTAAAAACTGAACAAAGATCGATCCAAACCCACGCTTTGCCAGGGGGGCGGTGAGGAACGGCCATGCTACTTTGTCAAAAGCTTTCTCCGCATCCAAGCTAAGTAGCATGGAAACAGAATGTGCTTGATCTTGGGCCGCTTGAATTGCCGCCGCTGCCACCCTGACATTCCTAGTGGAGTGCCGATCCCTGACAAACCCCGACTGGTGCGGGTGGATGATCTGTGGGAGGAAATGTTGGATACGGTGGGCCATTATTTTTGCCAAGAGTTTATAATCATAATTTAAAAGGGAGATTGGACGGTACGATGTAAGCTGAATGGGGTCCTTGTTTGGTTTTAAAAGGAGAGTCGTCCTAGAATCCAGAAATGAGTCTACCTCTTTATTGCCCAAATATATGATATTGTACAATTTAGTGAGGTAGGGGGTTAATTCTGTTTTAAGGGCCTTGTAGTATTCGGCCGAAAAACCGTCTGGACCAGGGGCTTTCTGTTCGCGGATGAGGTTATCGCACCGCGGACCTCTTCCTCCTCAATGGCCCGTTCCAACCAATTCCGTTGTTCATTCGTGATTGCGGGAAGACTAACAATCTCAAGGAATTCTGATACCTTTCTTTCCTCGTATGGGGTAGCACTATAAAGTGACTCATAATAGTCGGTGAAAGCTTTTTCAATTGCCTCAGGGTCTGTGAGAGTGGTTCCTGTTACTGGGCATTTGATGGCTGAGATTGGGGGGCGTGCCTTCCATGGCTTGGTCAGGTTCGCTAGAAGTCTGCCTTGTCTGCCCCCCCCACCTAAAAAATGTATTCTGGGTGGCCCTTATGTGTGTACGAGCCTGTCCCTGTAGGAAGGCTTCCAGCAAACCCTGAGCCTCCCGCATTTTAGAACCGTTTTCATTAGCGGGGTGGGCTACGCGTGTCTCCTGTGCCTGCTGCACAGCTTGGAGCAGTTCCCGAAACTTTTGGTGATGGGCTTTGTGTTTCATCCCAACATAGCTGAGAATGTTGCCTCGCATCACCGCTTTACTTGTGAGCCAGAGCAGAGGAAGATCTTCCTCATGTTGTGTTGAGCGTTATCTCTGGTGAATTGCAGCCATTGCACCTTTAGGAATTCCCGAAAGTCCTCTGATTCATGAAGGTAGCTGGGAAATCGCCACACTCTTGAGCGATAGAGGGAGGGGAAGTTTCCCAATGTCATTTTCACTGGAGCGTGATCCGAAACAGCGATCGGGAGGATGTCTGAGTCTAGGATGTTAGGATACATGGAAGATGAGGCCAGCATTAGATCTATCCTAGAATACGTGTTGTGTACTGCCGAGTAACAGGTGTATGACCTGTCCGAAGGGCTAGTTGCTCTCCAGTGATCGTAGACGTTCAGATTCTCCGTCAGGGCTTTAATCGAGGGTTGGAGGGAAGTCCCTCCTGTCGAGGGGTGAGACTTGTCCAGGGCAGGGTTCGGGGATACATTAAAATCCCACCTATCAGCATATTCGTGTGTTCCCTTTGTAAGAGAAAGTCTTGCACACCATCAAAGAAGGGTCCATTAGGGGCATTCGGGGCGTATAAGTTAACTATGGTATAGGTTTTATTTGCGATTTTGACTCTTACGAAAATAAACCTGCCCTCATCATCCGCGTGTTGCTCAACTATCTCCTGGACAAGTCCTGCACAAAAGTATACTGCGATGCCTCTGGTCTTTGATTTGTAGTTAGCCACTATCGGGGGATCAAGCCATTGGGCCTTAAGAGGGACAAAACTGCCTGACCGCCAATGTGTCTCTTGAAGACAAAATATATCCGCCCGAAAACGCTTCAAGCATAAAATAATTTTTTGCCGTTTTTCAGGGGTGTTTAAACCTGCGACATTCCATTAGATTATCTTTAATGACGTGGGGGGCTAACTTGACTCTCCTGTCCGTAGTCACTCATCCTGTATCTTTGAGCGGGGGAATTAGATTAGATGTGATTAGCTGAGAATGATGACCGAAGGCGTCCCAGCGAGCGCCTCGGGCATCTGATACGTCAGAGGGAGCCTCTTGGGCTGTTACCACACAAAGGGGAGTGACTGTGCGAGCCAACAAAATCTTTAACCATATTAAAGGAAAACACAACTGTATGAAAACATACGAGTAGGACCTCAGAGTCGACATAGTCAACTGGACTTTAGTCGGCCCCGAGGACCCAACCGTGATCAGAACATTTTTCAACGCAAGAGTCTCAGAGACATTAATGATGCCACCACCCAGCCTCAGCCACGTTTTTCATAATTCTACATCCAGTCAGTCGCTCCAGCCTAGCCCCGTTCCTGTGGGAGAAAGTGACGAGCCGCTTCTTCAGGGGAGTCATAGAAGACTACTTGATCGTTCTCTTGTACTTTTAACCTCGCGGGATATAGTAGTTGGAATCGTATTTCTTGATCATGGAGGTATTTACACACGGAATGGAAGGCCCTTCTTCTCATGGAGACCTGTTGCGAAAAGTCCTGGAAGATAAGTATTTTTTCTCCCTGCACTTTGACCTCTTTCTTCTGTCTGTATGATTTTAGGATTTTTTCTTTGACTGTCCAATTATGAAATCTGGCTATGGTGGGCCGTGGTCTACCCCATTGTTCACCTCTTACTCCCATACGGTGGACTCTTTCTATTAGAAGTGGGTCTTTGGGGAGGTCAAGTTCCAGTGCCGCTGCCAGATCCGTGACTAAGTAGGTGGCCAGAGCATCAGGGGGTATCGATTCTGGCACCCCTATGAAGCGAAGATTATTCTGGCGCTCCCTATTTTCCAGATCTTCTAATTTATTCTGAAGCGACTCAAAGGTTCGGAGGTGGGTCGTGGTGACGTCATCCACTCTGGCGATGTTTTCCTCCATCTCTACTGTTCTGGACTCCAGGTCGGCTATCTTCTGGGAGTTAGTTGAGATTTGAGAGAGAGCGGCATTGATTGAGGCCTGGATGAGGTCAAATCTTCTGTCCAAGATCGGGAGCAGGAGACGAGAGACCTCTTGTGCCAGTGTTGCTGCCGAGGTGGTAGAAGGGTCTAAACTGGCATTGTCCTCTAACGGCTGAGTTTGTGGAAGTGGAGAGCGTTGTGCGGTTGCTTGGGATTTTACAGCTGGTGTCCTCGGTGTTCTGGGAGTGCGTTTAGCATGTTTGGGTACCACCTTGGAAGAGCAGGTGTTTCTACTCGGGGTCTGCCTGTGAACAAATTTGTCCATAATCCTGAAGTACCCCTGATGGCACTCCCACGGGCATAGAAGGCTTCCGTGGTCAAGTAGTTACTTTGGCTGTAGCGGGTGATTTTGCTTACTGCGGTTCAGGGCCAGGCTGAGCGGTATGGGCTGGGCGGCAATGGAGGCAAGGAGGCCTTGAGAAGACTACATAGCAGGTGTAACCTGGGTCACCATTGGGTCACATCTAAGAATGTCATTGACACCTACATTGCTTACCTATCTGAATCAATGCCTTTTATGGTGAGAACTCACTTAGTCTATTCTCCTAAAGTCTGAGATATTACAAGATCAGGAACACTGAGAGCAGAAGAATTTGTTATGAGACAATAAAACAGCATAAACAATTATCTCCTCTTCCAGCAATGTGATGGACATTGTTTTTTAATGTTAGTTTAACCCCTTCCCACCACAACCGATTTTTTTTGTCGCCTTTGTTATTTTCCTCCCCACATTTTAAGATCCACTACTTTATTTGTTTTTCTGTCTACATAGTCTTATGAAGGCTTGTTTGTTGTGGAACAACATGTACTTTTTAATGGTATCATTGACTGTACTATAAAATGTACAAAAGTGGGGTGAAAAGTGAAAAAAAAGTAATTGTGCCATTTTTGTGGGGTTTTGTTTTCATGGCGTTCACTTGTCAATATAAATGATGTTATTTGTATTCTGCAGGTCAGTACAATTACAGGCACCATTACTTTATATGTTTTTAGATGTAGGGCTGGGTTGAGGTTGCTGGAGGTCATCTGCTCCCTTGACATTCAATAGTTGCATCTACAGACAAACTCCAGATACAGCTCAGTGGTGATGCTCCACATGTTCCACATGGGAATATTTGAGAGGTGTTTGATGGGCCTAGTAAACAAAAATCTAGAAATATTCAGTTCACCTGAAAAATAGGAAGCACGGTGCCCTGTGACTAAGTACTCAAAAATAAAAAGATGTACCAGCTTCCATTAAAAATAGAACATAAAACACAGGGTGCAATACCTGCCGACATGTTTCAGGCAAACAAGTCCTTAGTCATAACGGATATCAACACACAAGGATTAAAAATACTTTCTGACCAATGAAATGCAAGAAACAAAACCACATGATAAGCAGACAGAGAAAATTATATTAATCCCTTGTAAACCAGAAGTAGGACGACGGAAAAATATTCTTTGCAACCCCACCCCCAAAAAAATTAAATTAAACAAACAAAATAAAATTATTTAAAAGAAAAACAAAAAAAACCCTTACAATTATACAAAAAAAGTGTTTGGTGGGCCCCTGTGGTGGAGGCCACAAGGAAATAGCCTCTTCTGCCATCAACACTCCTTATTGTGACAAAATCAAGTGGCTTGAAGATTCAGGATGTCCTTTGCATTAGTTGTTTCACTAAAACCTATAAGATGGCACAAGCCAATATGGATCCATGCAATGATTTTTAACTAAATCATTGCAATCCAATGTATCCTGGTTCTTTATACTCTCAAGGCAATGATGTAAAAAAATCTAGTTCATCAGACTAGGCCACCTTCTTCCATTGCTTCATAGTGAAGTTCTGATGCTCACATCCCATTGCAGGCACTTTCCTTGGTAATTAGAGGTCAACATGGGTTCTTACCAGTTTTAGGCGATGAAGCCCCATATGTATCAAGCACTGTGTGTTCTGACTCCTCTCTATCATAGCCAGAATTTTAATTTTCAGCAATTTGTGCAACACTAAGTTCTATGGTAATGGGCCTCATTGGCTGGCATTTGATCATGACCGTATTGCCACTTCACCATTTGTTTTTCCCTAAAACCCATTTTTTGGTAGGTTTTATAAGCGCCATAGGGGAAACCAAAAAAACAAAAACACGGGGGCGACATGAAATTGTTTGGGGGATTTTAAAACGCCCGATTTAGGCGTTTTTCTGCCCTCCCCCGGCCCCGAATCCCGCTGCCCGGACGAAAGGGATGCGGGTTGTTTAGGGGGCAGCTTTTCCCCATTTTTAAATGCGCCCCGCAGGGAAGGGGGGGGTAAAGGGGGGCCGGGGGTTTTGGGTGGGCGTTTTTGGGGCGGGCCCGGGGCCCCCGGGGCTTAAAAAACTCCGAGGCAATTGTACGATGGGGGGATGTGGGCCAAAGCGAGGCGCAATGCGCGCTGGGCCCAAGCTCCCGACAAGCAGCCGGGGTTTATTTTGGCCCTAAACCCTCCGGCCGGGCAAAGGGGAAGCAAATGGGAAAACATGGCAAAAGCGATAAAAATTGGTCCAAAAAAAACCTCCCCGTCCGTTTCCGTTGCAGCAGGGAAAGTTTCCCCAAAAAAAAAATTCGCCCTTTTTTAAAGGGGGGAAAAAAGTTTCAAAAAATTGAAGAAAAAAAAATAAACAAAAAAAAAAAAAAAATTTAATTTCCCAAAAAACTCAAAAAAAACGGCGCAATATCAAGAAAATGATATTGTAAATTCCCGGGAAATAAAAAGAAATTTTAAAATTTAAAAAAAATTTTTATTCTCATTGGTGGAAAGAAACCCCCCAAATCAAATTTAGGGGGCACATTAAAACCTTTTAAAACCCTTTTTGGGGAAAGGGTTTGACCAATCGGAATCCACGGGGGAAAAACAGTTTCAAAAACAGAAAAAATGGTAAAAAAAAAGCTGTTTTGGCCCTGACGGGGGTTTTTTTTTTTTTTTTTTTTTTTTTTTTTTTTTTTTTACCCCGGGTGGCAAGGCCCCATTCCGGGCCCAATCAGAAAAGGAGCGAAAAAGACCCATTTATTTCCTAGGGGAGAATTTAGACCAACCCAGAACCCCAGGGGAAACCCTTTTTCAAATACAGTAAAAATGTTTAAAAAGAGCTGATTGGCCTAAATAGGGGGGAAATTGGCTAGCTAAACCCAAAATCAAAAATGGGTAGCAAAAAAACATTAAAAACCTATGGAGAACTTTTGACCAATCAGAAAAGGAGGGGAAAAAAACCCATTTTTTTCCCAGGGAGGATTTTTGGGGAACAAAAAAATTTAAAAGGCGGGAAATTTAAAAAATAAAAGAAAAAAAGGGGACAGAAAAGAGCTGTTGGCTGAGCTAGCGGGGGTTTTTGGCTTTCCCAGCCTTTCAGAGCGCGAGCTCTTCTCCCATTTTTGGGCCTAGGGGAGAGATGGGGGCCTTTTAAAATCTCGTTGTTTAAGCGCCTTTCCCGGCATGGAGAAATGAATAAAAAAATTTATTTTTTAAAATTTAAACTTTATAAATTTAAAGAGCCCTAACCCTTTTTTAAAAAATAAAGCATTTTTTAAAAAACCCGAAAAAAACCTTTTTGTCGCCGAGCCAGGGGCTAAAATTAGGGAATTGAAATTTAGAGAAAATTTGGGGGGGGGAAAATAACAGAAATTAAATTGTTTTAAGGTTTTTCTCATTGGTCGGCAAAAGGGCCACCCAATCAAAAAGGAGGGGACAAAGACCCATTCAAAACCATGAAGGAGAAAAAAACCCAAAACCCCGGAATGGGAGCAAACAAAGTCCCATTATATCCTTTTTTGGGGGAAAAAGTTTGGACCAATCAAAATCAAAGGCGGGAAGTTCAAAATACAGTAAAAAAGACAGAAAAGAGCTGTTGGCTGACTAGGGGGGTTTTGGCAAACTCGGCCAGAGCGCGCTATTTTCCCCCTTTAATTGTTGGGGGGGTCAAAATTGGAGGTTCCGGCGGAATGAAAAATTTTTTTTCTTCGGGCCAACCCCTTCAAAAGCGCCGGTTTTGCCAAGGGGGCCCGTATTAAAGAAAAAAATAAAAATTCTTTAAAATTTAAGTTTTAAAAAACCACCTCAGAAAAAAAGGGGACCGGAAACCCTTCTTTAAAATTTTAAAATAAAAAGGAAAAAAGTTAAAAAAAACCCAAAACGGGGGGTTTTTCGTAAAAAAGGGGAGGCAGCTACGGGGGGGGAATCTGGCCAATAGGGGAAGAATTTTTGGGTTTTTGGGAAAAATCCCAAAAGTAGTTTCAAAAATTTTTTAAAGGAAAACCTCAATTGGTTTTTTCAAAAAACCCAGAAAAAGAAAAGGTTTTGCGCCAAGGTCCCTTAAATTTCAATAAAAAAAAAGAATTGGGGAAAATCAGAATTCAAAAGAACAATTGGCCCCCAAAAAAATTAAAATAAAATTCCCTTTAAAGGGAGAATTGCCCAATCAGAATGGGAGCGACAATTTTCCCATTTTATCCAAGGGAAAAAAAAATTGCCCAAACCCATTTTTAAAAGGGCGGGACAGTTAAAAAATACAAAAAAAAGGCGAAACAGCGGGTTTTTTTTGGGAAGCGGCGGGGGCTCGTCCACCCTTGGGCCAATAAAAGGGGCAAAGTTTACTTTTTCATGGGTTTTCTAGGGGGGAAAAGAAATTCTGAGCCACTCTTTTGAGGGGGCTAAGTTAAAAGAGGGGGCCGTTTTTTGGGACCAATGGGAGCGACCCCGACGTTTCCCTAGGGGTTTTCTAATGCAATCTGAAAAAAAATGTACATGGGGGAAATCAAATTTAAGATTACAGAATTGCCCCCGATGTGTATAAAAAGAAAAATAATTTTGGGGGTAAAAAAAAAAAAAATTTTAAAAATCTTTTAAAAACCCTGTTTATTTTTTTTAATTTTCTTTGGGCCAAAGGGTTCAATAGAAAGGGGTGAAACGAAAATAAAGAAATAAAAAAAGTTTTTATTGTTTTAATTTTTTTTTTTTTCCCCTTAAAATTGGGTCTTTTAAATACAAAACGTGAAAAACTTCGTGGGTGTTAAAATTTTAATTTCCCCCAATTTTTACGGGTTTTTTTCAAAATTGTTTTAGAAAACCCTTTGGAATTCGCTCGCTCCCCCCATTGGTCCAAAAAACGGGCCTCTTTTAATTTTACCCCAATCAAAAGAGCGCGCCAAAAATTTTTTTTTCCCCCAAATAGAACCCCTTGAGAAAGTACCTCGCCCCTTGATTGGCTAAGCTGGACCCCCCCTTAACCCAAAATCAGTTTGTTTTTGAATTTTTACTGAAATTTTGAACTTTCCCCATTTGAATATAAATTGGGTTCTTTTTTCCCCAAATAGGATAGGATGGGACTTTTGCGCTCCTTTTCCCGTTTGGGTAAAATTCTTCCCCCAAATAGGATTTAATGGGCCCTTTGTCGCTCCAAATTCTAAATTGGTAAATTCCCCCTCCATGGGATTAAGGGGGCATTGGGTCGCCCCCTATTCTGTTTGGGGCGGGTTTTTATGGCGACCAAATGAGAATATTTTTTGAACAAGTAGAATTACTGTTTTTTCCCCGGGAAATTCTCTCTTTTTGAAATTTTCCTTAAATGTAGCGCTGGTCTGGGGCGAAAAATTTGCTTTTGGGGGAAATTTTCTTTATTTTATTTTAAATTTCGGGTTTTTTCCTTAAAATTTTTTAAAAAACCCCAAAAAAAAAAAAAAAGGAATTTTTTTTTTTCCTACTTTCCATCCGCAAAGGCCCAAAATTTGAGAGCGGGGTTTGCATTCGCCGTTTTTCCTTCCCTTTAGCTTAAAATGGGGAAAGGGAAACTCCCCTTTTTGATTTCCAAAATACCAACCCCCGCTGGGGAAAAAATAGTCTTTTTGTCTTTTTTTAAAAAAAAACTTTTAATTTTCCCCCCCTTCCCCCTTTTTGTTTTTTAAAATTGGGTTTTCCCAAAACTTTTCATGGGAAAAATTTTTAAATTGGGACTTTGTCCCCTCCCCCCTTTTTGAATTTTTAAATTTAACCCTTCATAGGTAAGGGGTTGGCCCAACGGGCCTTTTTTCCAAATTCTAGGTCCAAAGGGGGGTTTTTCTTTTTTTGATATAAAGGGTCTTGTTCCCCCTTTCTTTGGCGGCTTCGGGGGCCCCCCAATTTTCCAGAAAGAGTTAAAAATTTGGAATTTGTTTTTCCCCCCCCCGGGCCAATTTTTTTTTCTATTTGCAATTCCCTATTTTTAGAAAGGGTTCTCGGGGGGACAAACGCGTTTTTCGGGTTTTTAACGCTTTATTTTTTAAAAAAAGGGGTTTTCGGCTCTTTATCTGAAAATTTTTTTAACATTTAATAAAAAAAATTTTTTTTTAATTAAATTAACCCGCCCGGAGGCTGAGGCCGAGTTTTCAGAGGGGCCCATTTTCCCCCATGGGACTAAAAAGGGAAGAAATTTAGTTTTGCGCTTGATTGGCTGGGATACCCAAACCCCCAGCTAGTCACCCTTTCCAGCCCCTTTTCTGTCTTTTTTTAACTTTTATTTTTGAACTTTTCCCCGCCTTTGATTTTGATTGGTAAAAAACTCCTCCATGGGAATATAAGGGGGTTTTGTCGCTCCTATTCTGTTTGGTTAATATTTTCCTCCATAGGATTTAAGGGCCTCTGTGTCCTATTTTTTTGGGTAGCTTCCCAAAGGGCCCCCGCTAGCCCACCCAAATTTCAGCTTTTTTTCCAGAAATTTTTACTGATTTTTGGAAATGTCCCGGGGTGGATTCTGTTTGGGGTTAAAACTTTTCCATAGGATTTTAATGGGTCTTTGTTTTCCTATTTAAAATTGGGCCCAAAAGCTAGCCAAGCCCCCGTTTAGCTCAGCCAATCAGTTTTTTTCACCTTTTTTTACTGTATTTTGAACTTTTCCCGCCGGGATTCTGATCGGCCCCAAATTTCCCTTTCCCCTTAGGTTTTAATGGTTAAACTGTCACCCTATTCAATTGGCCGGTTTATGCCGCCCAATGAGAATAGGTTTCGGGAATTTTTAAAAATTACAAATTTCCCGGGGCAATTTCCCCAATTTCCTAATTTTTAAAATTAGGATATTTTGGAAAGTGATTTTTTTTTTTATGTATTTTTTTATTTTTGGGGTTTTTCAGCTCTTTTCTAGGAATTTTTTTCCGCCTTTATAAAGGCAATTTTTTTAATTTTAAACCCCGCACCACTGTGGAATGTTTTCCCTTGCTTTTTTTTCCAGCCGGTCTCCCTGGGAACGGTTTTTCCCGGCACAGTCCCCACGGGGGCCTAAGTCCCCACACTGCATCCCCACACTGGCGAGGCGGGGGAAATTTTTCCCCCCGGGCATGTTTTGGAAGGCCCCCTCCTCGGATGGCGAATTTTCCCGCCCCGGGTTCCCGCACTGCCCCCTCACCCCCCAGCACGGGCCCCCCTAAGCCCAAGGGCGGGGCCCGGGGGTTTGGAAACTTTCCCATGAATTATGGGGCGCGCCCCGGCCCCGACAAAAATTTAAAGGCGCGGGGATTCCCCCAGAAAACTGGGGGAAAAAAGGTGCGCTCCCCCCCCCGGGGCTTCTTTCATGTCGCCCACAGTCTCTGGAATGCTTTTTAACCACTAAAAAAAAGGCCAAAAAATTTCCCAGCCCCTTATCCACAAAATTTCCCCCCCCCCAAATTTTTCCCTTTTTTCTATTTACTTCAAGTTCAAAAAACTGCCCTTTTCCCATTTGGGGTATCAAAAACCTTTTTGGCTGGGTTCCCACGGGGGAAATTTTCAGGGAAAAATTTTAAGGGCCCCGAAAATTACGCCGTGTGCCGGGAGGGGGCGGGACCCGGGGGATAAAGGGGGGGGGCCGGCACTTCGGGGGCCCATAGACTTAAATTTGCTGGGGCGCGAAATTTGGGGCTAGAAATTTCCCACGTCAATTTTTCCCCCCCGGCCGGCGACTTCGCTGGGCGGGGAAAGGGACATAACCCCTATTTTCTCTATGAGAACTGTGAATTACCTTAAGGGCCCCTGGGGGACCGTTTTCACCCCCGTAATTTGCGCACTTCGGGGGTTAATTTACGGACCAAATTTGGGGCCCCTTTTTAAATTTCCGTGGAACAGGGTTTTTAAGTGTTTTCCCCAAAAGGGGCATTTTTGGGTGCAGTTTTAACTGTTCCCCCCAATTTTAAACTGCCTTTATTCCCAGCAAGCTTTTTCATTTTTGGTCAAAAATTGTTCAAAAGGGGTTTCAGGGAAAGTAATCAAGGGGACTGTGTTTAAAACCCTTGTGGGTTACAAACCACAATTGTTTATTCATTTTCCAAACAGTTGGAAAATGAAAAAACCCTTGCGGGTAATAAAGGACATCATTGGACCCGCATTTTAAAACGCTCCAAAACTGCAAAGTGTAAAAAAAAACCCTTTTAAAAACTGGCCCCACAAATACCCTGTTTCCCCGAAAAAAAGGGAACATCACCTAAAAAATAAAAACTAGTGCATTTTTTTGATCCCAATTCAGAGTTTGGCTGTTTAAATGTTGATTTTTTTGTGATGAAATAATACAGAAATTATCAAAAAGGGGAAAGACTCTCCTAAAGGAAAGCACCAAACCCAAAACCGGCTTTTTAGATTTTTTGGTTTTCCCTTTTGGGCCCTCTACTTTCCCTCGGGCATATCAAAAGGCATTAGGGGAAAGGGGTGGGGAAACCCACAGCGCCCCTGTTGGTTTGGTAAAAAAAACCCTCAATTTGCTTTTGACCCCCCGGAGATTGAAAAAGAAAAAAAGGTTTTTTTTAGCCAACCCCAGTATCTCTCATCTACAAAACAACCTTTTTTGGGGATTTTTGCCCCTCTTGGGTGCAGAGTAGAGAAGAAACGGGCCCGGGGCTGTGGGGGAGGCATGGGTTAAGTTTCCGGGAAGGGGAAAGGATCTCCCCTTAAGGAGAGCACCAAACAAAAACGGTTGTAAGTTTTTTTTTGGGCCTTTTCGCCCTCTACTTAGAATCGGGCTTTATCACAAGGCTTTTTTGGGGAAAAGGGTACATTTGATTTTTTTTTTTCAAAAATAAATGTGAATTTTGTTTATGGAAAGATAAAACACCCCTAAAAAAAAAAGTCTTAGTCGTCTTTAGAAGAAAAAAATAAAAATAAGACAATGTCCCCTTATTTTTTGGGGGAAAAAGGGTAAAAAATGTTATTTAACCCTTTACTGGTTTTTCAATGCTATGATTGATTGGTTTGGGATACATTTTAAAAAAACGTTTTTTACAAATCCCCATTAAAAAAAACATTTTTATTTTTAATTTCATTTTAATTTTTTCTTTTCTTTTGGGAAATTTTTGTTTGAAATTGTCCAAATTTAAAAGGGTTTTTTTGCATTAAAGCATATACGGTAAATTAAATGTAAATATAAGTACAATTGCCCAAATTTACAGTTTGGTTTTTCCCAAAAAGGGAATTGGGTTCCCTTAAAAATTAAAATTCATGCTTGAATGCATTCTGTATTACAGTAGATTCCAATAATATCCCTAAAATGTGGGAAAGTAATTTTCCCTTTTTTAAAAATTGTTTTTGTTTCCTGTCATAATTGGGTTTCAAAATTTTCAAGGACCCTGGGGGAATGTTTGGAGAAATTTTTATGTTTCTGTTCCCCAATGCATTCCCAGCTTTTGAAAGTGGGTTTTAACGCAAAGGGGTTAAATCTAAACTCCAAAAAAATCTTTTGCTTTTCTTCTACCAAAGGGTTTTCAATTTTTAAACATAAAAACACATCCGAACAAAAAATTCCATCCCCCTCCGAAACCAAGTTTTTGAGGGCCCGAGATAAAACCCACACCCAATTTCTCTTCAAACAGTCAAAAAAGGTTTTCACACCTTTTAAACCCCCTTTTTTTTTTTTTTCTAATTTTAGGGTTCTTTTTTTCTTTGCCACCTTCCATTTAACCAAATTAAATTTTTATTTTTTCCCTCTTTAAAAGATGTTAATTTTAGGGCTTGTTTTTTTTGCTGGGGGCAAGATGTACTTTCTAATGGTACCGTTTATTTTACCATATAGTTTACTGGGAAACAAAAAATAAATTTTAGGTGTGGTTGTATGTTAAAAAACAAAAAACAGCCATTTTTTTGGGGGGTTTTTAAAATGTATTTAATTTTCATGCTATTTTGTGGGAAAAGCAAAATTCCCGTGATAAACCCCAAATTTTTAAAAAAAAAAAAAAAGGAAAACCCAAAACAACAAGGGAAATTTATAGTCAATTAGGCCTTTTTCACTGGGGGTATTTTTTCAGGGGTTAATTAACCCCCCCAATTTTCCCCCGTGTGGGCCGGGGGGGGGGGGGGGAGGGGGGGGGAAATGGGGCAGGGGGGGCCCGGGACTTCGCCGACCCCCCGGGCTTTAATTGCCCCGCGGCGCGTATTCAACCTAGTAAATTCACATGTCAATTTTTTCTCCCCCCCCCGGTGGCTTTGCCGGGGGGGGAGAGGAGACGTAATCCCCAAAATTCTCTAAAGAGAACTGTGAATTACCGTAATGAAAAGGCCCTTTTTTGGCCCGTAATTGGGCACTTCGGGGGCGTAATTACGGGGGCCAAAATACCCGGGCCCCTTTTAAGCAAGTGAACAGGCCTTTTAAATTCTGTGAAAAACCACCTGTTTTCCCGTTTATGAAACACGATTGGGAAAAACCCAATTTTTCTCCTGCTTTTTGTGCAAATGGAACAAAAGGTAGAAGGATCGGCAATTTTGCAAGCAAAACCCCTATAAAGGAGGTTCTGCAACCCTTTCCCCTTTTTTCTCATCCTTTTTTTGGGTGTTGTTCTGGGCACTATTGCATTTTCTAAAAGCCCCACCCCTTTGAGGGAAACCCTGGGAAATGTTACAACCCCCCAGGAAATTGTAGAAGGGGATTCAGCTCATCCAGGGAAAGGGACATCAATGCCAGCTGTTTGGGAAGGGGAAAGGGTTAAACTGTGTTTTGTCAGCACGATGTCCAAGCTGGAGCAGATACCAGGGGACAGGTCAGTACAACCCGCCCCAAAGTGGAGGGGGCCAAAAGGAGGACAAAAAACCCAGCACAGGAAAAGTACCTCCTTTCCTTTTTTGCAAGGAGGGAAAAAGGAAAGGGGGAGGGGCCAGGCCCCGCAAAAAAAAAACTCCAGCAGGAAAAATAATATCCATGTGTCTGCTGAGATTGTTTTCCAAAACAGGGGCAACCCTGGGGTGTATTTAGGGCCCGACGTAGCTTAAACCCGTTTTTGGGAAATGGGTCATAAAGGGGTTTTTGGGGGCATTTCTTTGGAGGGCCACACAGCCCCCCCCTGTGCCCAGCCAGACATTTCCCCCCACTGTCTTAGGGGAAACCAGGATTGGGGATTTTTCAGACCCATTTTTTGAACCATATTCAGGTGTCAGCCCGTTCCCGCATGATGAAGGGGAATTTATGCCCATGTTAAAATGGCCTGCCTGTTCCCAAATGGGAAAAACCCAAAAAGTTCCTTGGGAAAGTTATTTTTCTCGTTCCATCCCCCAACGGCCAACTTGCAAAACACAAGGGGGGTCCAAAGTTGACTGATGCTTTAAAAAGGGGAGGTCTGGGAGGGATCCCCCAATGAGAAAATCAGCCGCCTCATCAGGGGGCATGCCCCCATTGTAGGGGGGCTGTACAGGCCCCACGGGGGGCCAAAAAAAACTACTGAAAAATCATTTCTTTTGGATTTTTTACTTTTTTTTTTAAGTTAATACCTGGAAAAATTTATTTTGCACTTTTTTATTTTTAGTACATTCCCAATCCAGACCCCAATGGGAATTGATTTTTTATTTTCATTAATCATTTTTTTTTTTAATTTTTCTCAATGCCCTTCCACTATTTAATGAAATAAAGAATTTTCAAAATGGAATATTTTTATTTTTTGAGATCTAGGAATGTGGTATTTTAGTTTTGCTTTCTTTAAAAAAAAAGGGTAAAATTATTTTTTTTAAATTTGATTGCCCGGTGAGACAAATAACCTTTTCATTTTTTCCCCTTTTGAAAGGGTGAAGTGTAGTTTTTAAATTGGGTTCCATTTTTTGGGGTAAAATGCATCTTTTTGATCCATTTTTATGCCCAAATTTTTTGGGGGGCAAAAATGACAAAGATTTTGACTTTTTTTCTAGTGTTTTCACCGTACAGGATAATTTTATATTTTAATAGTTTGGACGCTTATGGATGTGACAATATCAATTATGTTTAACTCTTTCTTTTATTATTTGTGAAATGGCAAAAGAAGGTTTTTTTGAACCTTTAGTACATTTTTCATTATTTTTTCTATTTTTAAAGCTTTTTATTTTTTACTTGTACTTTTAGTTTTTCCCCCCATAGTAAATTCACTGCTAGGAGGCTCAAACACTTGTTTACTGTTTTGGGAAAAACATTTGTTTGCGGATAGCGTTTTAATCAGGGTGCAAAAATGTGTTTTAAAGAAGGCCCGGGCCCTGGAGGCCCTTTTTTTAGGGGCCCCAAAAATGGGAAGCATCTCACAATTGTACAAAACTGACAATCAAAATGGCTGTTTTTTCCTGTTGCATTTAAATTTAAATTGAAAAAAGTCAAAATTTTAGTACCAAACAATTTTTTAAAAATTTTTTTAAAATTTTTTTTTTATGGTTTATTTTTGTGGGCTTTTTCCCATTGACAAACTGACATTTTAAACAAAAGGGAAAAAAATTTCCCTCCACAAAACCCCTTTAAAATTGCAGGGTCAGAGAGAGGCGATTTTAACTAAAATTTCCCCTTTTTTCGTAGAGGGAAAAAAATCTAAGGGGGGGGGCTTCTTCTTAATAAACTAAAAACATGAAGTGGGAGTGATAATAATTGTATTTTAAATTAGCAGTACAATGAATACCAGTGCATAGCAACAGTGTAACCATGGCCTGGATTCAGCGCTGCCTGCCTTGTTACTGTGAAGAGCCATTGCCTGTTTGATTGCACATTATCAGCTCTCCAGCTCAGCCCCTCAGTTTTACTTTGCAAGAGAACTCTGAGCCAGCTTGTTACTTCAAGAGGCAAGAGTTTTCCAAGTTGTGCTCCTACATGTTTCCGCACAAAACACAAAATTGCCAACCCATTTAAATTAGCTTCTGGTAACCTTGTGACATTGGTATTAAACAGTGACCTAGATAGAAGGCAGGAGGCTCCTTAATAATATGGCTATTAAACACTACTAGATGTTTTACCAACTTGGACTGGAGGACTAATTTGCCGCTCATCTCCTTTTTGGTATCCTTAGTTAAAGATAATATTAAGATTACCTGATGCTGTGCACTGCTCCCTCTCCAGCAGGCTCAGACTTGCCCATCATTGAGTTGGCGAAACCACCACCGCCCCCACAGGGGGAACGTCCGCTGCCTCCTGCCTCAGAACACCCAGGCCCTGTGTCCTGAGTGTTCAGAGGCAGGGCCCAGGAATCCAGGACTGTGCTGTCTTAGTGGAGCAGAGCGCCGCTGATGCTCTGCTTTGCTATTCAGCCTGGTAGGCCTAAGACCTTAGTCCTTAAAGGGGTTTTCTCAGCACACCGTTTCACTGACTAACATGTATTTTTGCACTCACTTTTTCTCCTCAGGCTGCTCTGACAGTGCAGGAGATTATTATCTATAACAAGTTTACAGATAACTCCATGCTTTTCAGTCCTCACAGCACATGTACCTTTTGTTTAGTAAAGCTAATCTTGCTAAATCTAATTAGTTCAGTCAGAGCTCAGTCCCATCAGTCTGTCCGTGGGGTGATATAATTTTTTGCTCTCAGCTAATCGGATAACAGACCTCTGTCTGGTATGCAGGTTACCATAGAAACCTGTGTGCACTCAGAGAGCTGCTAAAATGTTCTATCTCATGACTACAGTAAAATCTGTTGACCAATGTATTTAGAAAATGTCTTAATTTAACAGTCCCTTTATGTTAAAAGCTAATGTTCGTAGTGAGAAAACCCTCTTAATCCTACCAGTCGTCGCCCACTAGTGCTGATGTAGACTGTGTGATGACGTCACATCATTGCGCGGCCTAAGCCAGGCTTCACTTCAAGCCGGCCTGCTGCTCGTGCATTGGGCATCACCTGGCTTGGTCAAGACAGTGCCAACATTTTTCTAATTTTAGGAACAAACTGCCCTGTGCACTATACTTACAAATTCCCCTACAACCTGCCAACATCCCTAAGTCAAAACTCTCCCCATTATCTGCATAGGTAGTGATAAGAACTGTCAACCACTTAGTGCAGATGGCTCCTATTTGACACTACTTGTGGTGGAAGAAGGGGTGCAGAAGAAATTTACGTTATGTGCTCTCTGCAGTAAACCAGATAACATGCTGTCCATTAGCAATTTCCTTACCATAGGCCCCAGGGATCTGATCATTAACCCCTTTATCTAACAAGACCATAGATTTGTACCCATTAACCCTTTAACTAGTTAAAATGTATACATGTATTGGTCAAAGGGGGTATTTGTTGGGCACACGGAACCTATAACCTGGATTTCATAAGGTGATGTTACATATGTCAAACTTAAAGCCCACATCATTTTATGTGGTCCTGGAGAGGAGGTAGGTGGAGCCAGCACAGGGAGCGATGGATTCAATGGTCCGGTACACATCTACACACCCTACTGGTTAGCAATTCACTGGCGGTGGAACGGTTCTGGCAGCCCTACCCAGACACCATAGCCTCTCTCCAATGTAGGAAGCTCAGTGTTAAAGAGGTGGAAGCAGCTAACAATTATACAACCTAATGGACATATTGGTCTTTTACTGACCACGTGGTACCATAACATCTCTGGTCAAACAATCTGAACTACTTTATCTGCAACCCAGAAAAATAAGGTATACACAGTGTAAGGATAAGTTGCATTTATACAGTTACAAATGGCCCTTTGAAGGCAACCAGAATACTGATGTAGCCCTGGGTGAACAAGAGGTTAACACCCCTATTTTATGGCACCATGATAAACATCCTGGGGTCAGTGGAGAAAGCACAGTGGACTTTTTGGTACATCTGCCTGTTTGTATCTATATGTATGAGTGTGAGTATTTTTAGTAAGTTTTTTATATGTTCTATGGATATATATATATGTTACTGTGGTTTTTGGGGGTTATGATTCGAATTGCATGTTGGGGAAAACATTGAATATTAAATATCAGGCTAACTTAAGCACTAATGGGGTTACTGGTGTACAGTAAAGGAGCATTCGATTATCTGTATGTGGTTGTGTTAATTGAACACTGAACAGGGCCATTATTTCAACACTGAATGGTGCCATTAATTAAACTATGTGTGGTGTGGTGTTAAATGGCAGCATTAATGCAGCACTCAATGGTGACTTTGTCTAAAAACTCTATGACAGCATTATTTGAGTACTCTATGTAGGTGCTTATTGAGCACTGTATAAAGTGTACTGTTATTAATTAGGAAAAAAATTACAGTGGCATTCCTCATTTAGCATTGAATCTAGAAATCAACCTTCTCTTGCTTATTAGTGATGGGTAAACTTCCTGTTACAAAGCTGAATTTTCAGCTAATAAGACAACGGTTTAAAATGCTTTAATACATATCTAGATTCAGCTTTTATTGTCTTATATGAGGGAAATACGACTACGTAATACAAACTGTGCTCATCATGAAGGCAAAGGTTCTGGGATTTGTTTGAGCCTAAGTAATTTTATTTGCTCTCCATTTCATCAAAATACTTGGGATTTTGTATGGCGTTGCAGATTGCTTGTAAAATGTATGTGATAGGGTAGCAAACTGTGGGAAAAAAACCTTTTGATTGGTGTTGCTCTCATTTAAACAGTACAGTTAAGTAAGCTAAACCTTCTGTGCAGTAAATAAACCTACTTTCTGAAAATTGTGTGTATGCCTATTTTTCTATTTATATATCCCCCTACTATTCAAATTGCTATATTATATATATATATATATATTTAATATATATATATAGATATATAAAATATATATAATATATATATATTACACATACAGAGATAAATATACAAATATTTATCTGATACAATGCTGAGAGCAGGGCACAGTGGACTGAGTTTAGCAGGGCTATCAGCAGAAATTTCAGGGGCCCATATAGGTGAAGCATCTGGACCCCCCATGTCAACCCCGCACTCTGCCAATCCAATAGCCCCGCCTCCACTCAGATACAGCACCCCCATCCTCAGATACAGCACCCCTACCCTCAGATACAGCACCCCTACCCTCACATACAGCCCCCCAGCCTCACATACAGCACCCCTAGCCTCAGATACAGCCAGCCAGCCTCACATACACCCCCCAGCCTCAAATACAGCCCCCAGCCTCACATACAGCCCCCAGCCTCACAGCCCCCCATCCTCACATACAGCCCCCCTAGCCTCACATACAACACCTCCAGCCTCACATACAGCCCCCCAGCCTCATATACAGCCCCCCAGCCTCACATACAGCACCTCCAGCCTCAGGGGGGGTCATTGGGCAGAGGGGGGGCTTCAGTTGGGCCCCACATTATCTCAGCGTGTGAGGAGGGGGGGGCTGCGCTCTGAAGCTCAGGACTGCTCATTCCATTACTACAGCTGCAGCACTGTCTCGCACTTACTTTCAGTTCCTCTGCAGCCCGTGATCAGAGTCGGCCCCTCCTCTCTCTCTCTGCCAGCAGGAGTCACTGAAGCCCCGCCCACAGGCAGAGAGAGAGAGAGGAGGGGCCGACTCTGATCACAGGAGATACAGGAGAATTTGAAGATGCTGCAGCTGTAGTAATGTAAAGAGCAGTCACTCCTCACACGCTGGCCCCCCTCCTCACACGCTGAGCCGCACGGGCCCCTGGGGATGGTCAGCAGTGCCCTGGGGCCCGTTCACAGGCTGACTAGATTATGAAACAAGCGGGCCTGCTTGCAGCGGGCCCCCTTGTTTCACCGGGCCCCGTATAGCAGTACCCCCTGTACTGCCTTTACGGCGGCCCTGGAGTTTAGATGAGATGGCTTCCTTCTCATTTCTATACAGCACTTTGATATGGCTGCTGACTCTGATTGGGTGGCATGACATCATTCTCTCTTAACCTCCACCCCTGGCTGGTGAGTGTGGACCACAGTGTCCTCTACAGTATTAACAAATGTCAAGTC
Organism: Phyllomedusa bahiana; assembly: GCA_025379985.1. Classification (NCBI taxonomy): domain Eukaryota; kingdom Metazoa; phylum Chordata; class Amphibia; order Anura; family Hylidae; genus Phyllomedusa; species Phyllomedusa bahiana. The sequence continues at coordinate 61,910 of JAODAL010008552.1, read as the reverse complement.
CCTCTCTAGTGTTCGACATATATAAATGCCTTAGCATTCCATGTGATCATCCAACCACATGGTGGCAGTGTTTTCATTACAGACGAACACAGGATATGTTAAGGTATACATATATTTTGGGCTGCATCATGTTTTGTTGCCTAATTTGAATATATCCCCAGAAAATGCTTACTGAGATGCTGCCGTGAAATGTGTACATATATCACTTTTATGTTATCTCATTATTGTACTATACAATGCAATTTAAAAGTGGTTGACAACACGGTGATAGTGAATTCTGACTGCATGCATAAATAACTGCTATGGATGGCCAGATAGAGCAAGCATGGGGAGCCCCATGGTCAGAGATGATTGGTGACTTGGACAATGTTGACAGATTGTAGGCATGTCTGTAGCCCCATATAAAATGGGGCTGAAGCCCCGAGTAGTGTGTCACTAGAGTGTGAAAACAGCATTCCTGGCATATGTGACAATCTACCACTGGCACAGCATTGTGAGACAGACAACCAAGTGTTGGCACAGGGCCAAAAGTGAGCCGAATGGAGTTGTGACTACAGAGACTAGTCCTGACCTGGAAACTGCCTGTTTGGGCCATGAAGAGAGTGAGCCACATGATTCCTATCAGTGATCGCTTGAGCAGCGGTTTTGGACAATCACTACCAACAGCAAGAGCCTATGAGCCACTGAAGAGACAGCTCAGACCAGAGTGTGACATTTAGGTCATCTGAGTGAGTAGCACAATTATAGAGCAAAAACTTTCTATGTAGTTCCCTAAGGCTATGTCTACACAGCACTGGTTTATGGTCAGATTTCCAGCAGATTCAGTATCCGACAAAAATCTGATTGTAACCAGTGTTGTGTAGACCGCAATAGAAAATCTGTGTTGTAGTCTACAGTACACAGCACTGATTGGTTTTCACAAACTGCCGGCTGTTCGGCGGAAGATAGAACATGTTCTATCTTCCACCGGATTCCCGTAGCCCCAATGTACTGGGCCGGTGGGAAATTCGAAAAACAACCATGATTTTTACCGCATACCCGCACCAAAAACTATGTTGTGGCTAAGTTAAAATACGGTCAGCTTTCTGATAGTATTTTAACTATTCTGTGTAGACCCGGCCTATAGCAAGACCTACTGTTAATAAAAAACAACATTAAAGGGATAGTCCCATTTCGGGAAATCCTCTTCTCTGGCCACTTGCAGTTCGCTGTGATCCAGCCCTGCATGTAAATGAGGAGGATGGCACTAACAAGTTTCTCTAGGTTAATGACAACCTCTTTCTTCTCTCATTGCTGCAGCAGCCCTGTCAACTATGATGGTATCACTTGCTGCTGAGTGTTATCTCCAGCACAGAAGCTTGTTTGTATATGTTACTGACAAACTGTCACAATGCATGCCGCAATCCCCACTCTGGACCTCGGACACGCCTGTGTCTTCGCTTCCCGGCCTACATGCAGCAGTTACTCACCTCATAACGCTCCACTCCCTGCTATTACTGGCATCCAGTGCGTGCACATTTCCTCCCTAGGGCGCACCCTGGTTCTTTAAGATTTAAAGGCAGCGCATCACTGGTGCTTCAATGAGTGACCACCACCTGGGACTTAAGGAGCTTTCTGTTCTTGCTCTGGACCAGATTGTTGTTCATCAGTGATCCTGACCTGTGCTCCTTGCTGCTCTTATTTTCTGTGCCTGCCTCACCTGTGCATTTAACCTGCCATGCCTCTGTCTGTCTTCCTGGTTCCTGACACGAGCACTTGGTTGTCACCACGAATAGCTACTTCGGGGGTAGTGACTGTAGGGGCCTTCCCGGGTCGGTGCCGCCCGGGCTGGCCTGCGGTCGGTCCGCCGCGAGCCGGGGGGTCCGCCCCTGGTAGTAACTTACCCGGCCGCGTTCCTGTCCCGTCCGCGTCCCCTGCCAGTCAGGCCGCGTGTGCCCGTTCGCTAGCGCGCGCGCGTTCTCGTAAATTTAAAGGGCCAGTGTCCCGATAATTGGTTGTCTGCCAGACGCCTCCCCTATTTAAGGGTCCGCTGTGCAGTCACTCCTCGCTGGATCTATGTTGCCCCGAGCCGTAGAAAAAGCGTTCCTGAAGTATATTGTCGCCTTACCGTGTACCAGACCCTTTGCTACGTTTCCCGACTCCGAACCTTTGCCGCCTGCCCTGACCTTCCTGCCTGTCCACGACCACGAACCATTGCCGCCTGCCCTGACCTTCTGCCTGCCCACGACTACGATTCTCGGACTACGATTCTGTACCTCGCTGCACCTCGGCCGCCATCGCAAGCAAGTCACGTGGGGGGGGACGCCCTGGTAGCCTCACGCCGCGAAAGCCACCCCCTTTTGCGGGGGCTCGGTGAAAACCGGGGGCTACAAATTTCCGTTCCCTGGGGCTTAAAACTATCATGTTGCGGTGGTCCAGAGGCCACTCCCCAGCGTTACGTTAGATCCACCCATGGATCCCGCCAAGGTGCCTCTCCAAGCCTCGGGGGATCTCACGCCCTTTGTCGCCCAACATTTCGCAGCAATCGCGCAAAAAGCTCAGCAAGGGGTCAGTTGTCCGCCATATGCGCCAACTCCGGGCTCCCAGCGCAGCAGCAAACCTGCCTCTTCGCTGGGACTTCTTCTCCCCCGGCCTCCCGCTGGCAACCGGGGGGAACCGAAGTTTCCCTCCCTTCCCTTTCCCAAATTTGACGGAGATGAAGCTCTGTAGAGGTTTCATCACGCGTGCCCATGCCGTGGAGCTGATCCCGGCCCATTTCCACTAAAAAGGTCAAAGGTGGGTTCTGGTGAGCCTGTGTGGGGGAAGGCCCTGGCCTGGCGAACCTTTTGGGACCGGAAATGCCCTGTGCCCCCAAACCCTACGGGCCTTCCTCTCAAAATTTCCCCGCAGCGTTTTGAGGAGCCTGCACGAGCATTTTCCCGGAGGGGCGCACTAAATTACGCCAAGGGGATCCTCCTGGGGGAATTGCGGTTTTCAATTCCGCACCATAGCCTCCGGGCTCTTTGGGAATAAAACCCGCCTCTGTGCTACTTTTAAAAAGGGTCTCTCGACAAGAAAAGGGACGCCCTTGCACCCAGAGATCCCCCTTCAGTTGAGTAGCTCATCCTCTTGCCACTCGCATAGACGTGCTTTCAAAAACGACAGGGGGGGGGAGCTCCGTAAAAGGGCGGGATTGGGCCAACCCCGCCGTCTTCCCCTCGTCTGGCTCCTGTGTTCCAGAATCTCCGAAAACCCCTCCGCTGTTGTCCACTAAATTGCCATGCAGTGGACCCACACTTTTTGGAGTCCGAACTGTCCCGTCACGGGTGGAGAATCTTGCCTCTATGCGCCAGCCCAGACCATTTTCCGAGGAGTTGTCCGCAGCGTCCTCGTGGTGGGGAAAAAACCCCCCGCACGGGGGGTGTGGGGAGAGGCGTCCCTGGGTGCTCAGCCCTCCTCTCCACAACTGTGTTGCCAGTGGAGAAACGACGGTTTCTGGCCTATTCTTCGGGTCTCTCCCTTCTGGACTCCGGCCCCCGCCGGGAACTTTATTCACGCCCCCCGGTGCTCTTTTACCGTTTCCGGTGCCCCCGCCTGGAAAAGCCGTTCCCTTTTCTCTTCTTCAGGGGGACCCTTCTCACGACCCCATCCGTTCCTCACCAGCCCCGTGATGCCCGTGTTGGGGTCCTACACAGGGAGAGGATCTGTTTCCCACGTCCTGCCCCGCGCTTCTTCGGCGATCCTGTTGGGGCTACCCCGGGCAACGCCACCCCCTCACTTGACGGAAACGGGCGAAGCCCCTTCATTGGGGATGGAAATGCCGGGATCTCTTTTTGGGTGGCACCCGCCCGGTGCCCATCCTCCTCCCCAGTCTCCGTCAAGTTTCTACGGGGTCTGCCAGCGGAGTTCCAGGATCTTGGGTGTATTCTTGGAGAAGCAGGCTGAGAAGTTACCGCCCATGGTAATGACGTCCTTAGATCTCCTTCCCGGTCCCAGTCCCCCACGGGGTAGGGTTTCTATCCCTCTCTGTCCCCCGAGCCCCGGCCAGTCGGCCTATATAAGGAGAACCTGGCGAAGGGTTCATACCAAGTCCTCCTCGCCGGGTGCTGGCTTCTTTTTCGTTCAAAAAAAAAGAGGGTTTTTCCTTCGCCCGTGCATCGATTACGGGGACTAAACAAGACACGGAGGAAATGCTACCCTCTACCCTTGTTTTCCCCGACTCTTCGCCCGCCTCCGGGGAGCCAAGATCTTCACCAAATTAGATCTGGGGAAAGCCTAAAACCTCATCAGAATTTAGGGGGAGATAAAATGGAAGACGGCTTTCAACACACGGGACGGGCTTTTTTAATACGCGTGATCCCCTTCGGGCTTGCAACGCCCCAGTGTATTCAGGAGTTCTCAATGACGTTTTCGGGTTGCTTTAACCCCACTCATTGTATACCTGGTTGATATTTTTTTTTCTCCTCAACAGACCCACCCGGAGACAAATTCGCCAGGCCCCTGCGTGTTGCGGACAACCAACTTTTTCGCAAAGCGGGAGAAGTGCCGTTTCCCCCAGGCCCCCTTTCCCCTTTTTGGGTTACATGTCCCCGATCGAGGTCTTCAGATGGACCCTGCGAAACTCTCTGCGACCCCAGCAGGGGGCGCGACCTGCGGTCCGGGCGATTCAACGGTTCCTGGATTCGCCAATTACTACCGGCAATTTTTTCCCCCCCCCCTTTTTACCTGGGGCCCCATCTTGGCTCTCACCAGGAAGAAAAGCAACCCTAAATGTTGGCCCCGTCTGCGAGGGGCATTTCCCGGGCTGAAGGGTGGTTCTCCTTGCACCCATTTTGGTCCCCCCCGGTCCCGAAAGGGCCCTTCAGCCCTTTAGGTTGATGCCTTTTCCGTGGGGGCAGGGGCGGTCCTGACCCCGAAGGGTCCCCCAAAGGCAAGACCGTCACATGCGTTTTTTTTTTCTAAAAACCCTTTTCTTCGGAGAATAAATTATGCCATTTGGGGTGGAGCTGTTTGGGCCCTAAAATTGGCCCCGGAGGGTGGCGACATCTGTTGGAGGGAGCCCGACATCCGTTTGACGTCTTCACAACTAAAAAATCTCCAAACCTGCAGACGGTCAGGGTTTTAATCCTGCCAGGGCCCCGGGGGTCCCTTTTTTTTTTTCTCGCTTTGATTTTAAGATCCCTTTCCGACCGGCCCCGGAAAAATTCAGGGGACGCCCTCTCCCTGCTTCTGACGTTCCGGGGGGGAACCGGTGTCTCAGCTATCATTGCTCCTGAACGACTGATCCATTGGCTCCTGGGACTCCGTGTGTCCCCCCGGGCAAAGGGGAAACTATGTGCGTTTCCCGCACTCAGGGGGAATTTTTGGGTTGGGGGCCCCTCCGAACGAGGGGTCCAATTTTTGGGTCTCTAAATTTTGGCGTGCCCTGTGTTCCCCTTGGGGAAATTAAAAATGGACTTTATCAGCGTACCCCCATCCCCGGGGCCAAAGGGCAGGTGGAGAGAGTAAAACCAGATTTAGGGGGGGATCTACGGGCCTTTTTGTCCCGGGCGCCAGGCATGGGCCCCAATGTTCCTTGGGCGGTTCTCCTTAACCCTCGGGACTCCGACTTACTGGCCGTTTCCCCATTCCTTGTGGTCTATACGTCACCCACGCCCTCCCCTCCCCTTGGCCTCAGCCTCGAGGTTTTCCTGCCGGGGGACAAACCCGGGGTTTAGGGTTCGGGGTATTTGGCGTGAGACCCCAAAGCTTTTCTCAAAAGGTTCTGCCCGCATGAAATTCCCCCGGGGGCAAAAGGGGAAAAACCCTCCCTCACGTTTCCCCCCAGGGGATAAAGGTGAATCTCGGCCCAAAAACATACGCCTCAAGGTCCCCCTTATAAAATTTGGGGCCGCGGTTCCTGGGTCATTCAGAGTCTTCGGCAATTGAATCCATTTCCTATAAGCTCTGCCTTTTCCCCCATCTCTCGGATCCCTAAACGCCTTTCACGTTTTTCCCTCCTTTAAACCTCTGGCTTGAACCCTTTCCCAAGGGGGGGCTGCCCCCCTTCCGGTCCCAGAGTCCCCCCATTTTTTGAAGTAAAGGACATCTTAAAATGAAAAACCATCAGGGGTTTTCTTTCTGGTAGATTGGAAAGGCTTTGGCCCCCAAAAGAGGTCCTGGGGAAACCCGGAGTCTAACACCTGAATCGCCCCCTAATTCCTTCAGCCCAAGAAGAGGGGGGGGACCTAAGGGGGAGGGAAAATGTAGCGGGCCCGGAGGGACCCGTGGTTCCCCTCCCGGCGTTTCCGGGGCGGGTGCCGCCCTGGCCCCGGGACGAGCCGGGGGTCCCCCCCGGTAGTAAAATTTTCCCGACCGCGTTCCTGTCCTCCCCTCCCCTGCCGCCAGGCTGCGTGTGCCCGTTCCCTAGGGGGCCCCGGCGCGTTCTGTAAATTTAAAGGGCAGTGTCCCCTAATTGGGGTTGTCTGCCGACGCCTCCCCCATTTAAGGGTCCCCTTTTGCATCATCCCCGCTGGAACTATGTTTGCCCCGGCCTAGAAAAAGCGTTCCCTGAAGTATATTGTGCCCTTACGTGTACCAACCCTTTGCTTTTCCCGATCCGAACCTTTTCCGCCGGCCCGATTCCTGCCCGTCCAGACCCCCGAACCATTGCCCTCCCGACCCTTTTCCTGCCCACGACTAGATTCCGGACTACGATTCTGTTCCCCCGCTGCACCTCGGCCCCATCGCAAGCAAGTCACGTCAGGGGGGACCCTGGTAGCCTCCGCCGCAGCAAGTCCACCGCTTTTCGGTGGGCTCTGGTGAAAACCCGGGGGGGACTTAGTTCCCTTTCCCGGCGTGGCTTAACTTTTTGTTGCGGTGGCCAGGGATTTCCCCTACCCCGCCGTTTCAGTGACCTGGGAGTTCCCCTATCTAAGTCCGTTTCTTTGGGCGGCTCCGGTGAAGACCAGGGGTCCTTTAGACTCCGCTCAGGGGCGTAGCTGAATACTCATGGGCCCAGGTGCAAAGCTTCAGCTTGGGGCCCCACTACCACCAGACAGGTATTGGTCTGTTTACCAATCTTTCCCAAAAAAAGATTCCCCCAAATTGCGTGACAGAGTCTGTGGTGAGGTGCTGAAAAAAAAACAAGTTATACAGTGTGTTGTCGTTCCCCCCCCCCAAAAAAACAGGTATTATCACCATACAGTGCCTTTAGTGGTAGATACAGTTAACAGGGTCTGCAATTTATAAATGATTAGGGGGTTTACTTTTAAATTGGTGACATCTTTTCTGATGAGTCATTCTTTCTTTTCTTTCTTCATCTGGTCCAGACTGCCATGACGACTTCTCCCGACCACTACTCGACAGTAGGTAGTGCCCACAATAGGTAGTTGAAAGGAGTCCTATGCTGAAGAGGGACTTTATCTACTTAATAGGGGATTGCCCTTTTCATCTACTAATTTTTAGGTCTAACCTTACTTAAAAGGAGGGGGGTGAGGAATAGAAAAAGTCCCCCCCCCCCAGCACTGTAATTCACCTATTGGAAGCCTCAATTAAAAAAAAGCCAGGGAAAACAGAGCCTGAAAGGCCTCAGTAATCTCATTACACCTTGGGGAGGGCCAGGGTGGACTGTGCATGAGATTTTTTTGGTAGGGCCCCGGAGCCATGAGGACGTTGCGCCCCTTTCGAGCTTGCGAGGGCCCCTTTACCAACCAATATCTAATTTTTTTTTTTAAAGTGTTTATTTTAAGAAGAAATTTTTCTTTTTACAAAACAAAATTAGAACCAATTACAACCATCCTCAATAAATTCAAAAACCCTTTCCCCAAAATTTGCATTACATGGGTACACAACCTATCTTTTAGACAGAAAAACAAATTTCCCACAATTCGTGCAGATTCCAACGTCATAAATTAATGAAACAAATGCATTATTCAAGCAGGATAAGAAAACATTCACCCCCATTAACACCATTCAGTCAATTAATCAAGCAGCCGAGTCAGTAGCTCCTGATTACAATTACATCCCACCATCTGCGCTCCAACACGCACTCAAGAGTCTAGTACCTTACAGGACTGAGAGGCGAGCCAAAGGTCCCAAATGTCCATGAAACTGTCCGGGACACCCCTGGCCTCAAAAGTAAGCCTGTATAATGACAAATCTCCATTAACGATTTGCTTCCAGGGGCGTATAGACGGGGCTTTCGGAGGCTTCCAATTTAACAGAACAGTCTTTCTGGCATAAAACATCAGTAATCTGTATAACTGTCTTTCATACTTAAGGGGTTTTGCCACGATCTCATTTCATAGCTCCTGCATCCAGCTCTTCAGCTCTGTGTGTTCAGAAAGGGGCATGGGTGATTTGTTTGAATTACATATCATGTGACCCAGCAGGATGACATCACCAGGCCTGTCCTCTCTCTAATCAAAGAAAGGTCTGTTTATTTACAGAGGTACAGGTAGCTACACTGTAGCCTAGAGGTAATGCTTTCTACCTCCCGACACAAGGGTCCTAGGTTCAAATCCCTGCAGGAACCAAACCCATGGATTTTTTTTTTTTTCTTCAATACACAGACCTGATTTAGGTTCCTTTTTTAATTTATTTGCACTGTTTCACTAATTAATAAGGAGTATTGAGGACAGGAGTAGAATGACAACACCTGGGGGTTGAAAACTCAGGAGCTGTTTGAGAGGAGAGGTTATGTCTGGGCATGTGCGACCAGGACTGAGGAGCTCGCAAGCTTCCCACGTCAATTTTACTTCGTGGCAAAACCCCTTTAGTCTGAATTAAGTCTTCTACCAGGCCAAGGAGACTATTCTCTGGAGCGCAAACCCCCGGAAAACCCAACTTCTCATTCATAAACCTATGGACACTGGACCAAAAGGCCCTAATAGGAGGACATTCCCAAATCACATGGAAAAAGGAGCCCCTCGCATAACCACATCTTGTGCATTCCGGGGTAGGCAGTTTACCCATATGGGCCAGCCTGGACGGTGTATAATAAACTCTATGCAACCACTTATTCTGTATTAGCTGATCTCTAGCACTAATCACTGTGGCTCGCCACGTGGAAGCCAGCTCCTCCATATGATGAGCTTCCAACCCAGGGATATCCTCCGTCCACCTGTCAAAGGACCTTCTCAGAGGGAACGGCTGGCAGCCCAGGATAGTTCTATAGAATTTAGAGACCTGCCGCACCGGGTCTTCCCTTCTAGCCAGTGCCTCCAGGGAATCACATGCAAGTGCGATAGAACCCCCTCCAAACTGTTTAAAAAAGCATGCGTGGCGCAACTGAAAGTACCTAAAAAGGATCCTTCTATCCGAACCAACCATGCGAGTTAATTCCTGGTAATCCAGGAAATGCCCCTCCACATACAGCTGTCCTAAATATTTGATACCGCTTCGTGGCCAAATTTCAAAATCCTCTAAGGAGACCAACTCTGGCAACCTCCTGTTCCTCCACAAGGGGATATAAGGCGACCAGGTGTTTCTATCTCTTTCCCCTTGATAAGTCCCCACAAACTTTTTCCATATCGCTACTGTCACTGCCATAGTAGCCGTTTAAAACTGTGTCTGGTACTGCCCTTGTCTATAAAATAGATTTGCTAAGGCCTCATAGGAACCCATCAAAGCTGCCTCCAAGACCACCGCCGGGTTGTTATGGCCTGCCCCAATCCACCATCCCACATATGTTAAATGGACAGCCAAGTGATAGATAGAAAAATCGGGCAGCGCCAGCCCTCCGTCCTCATACAAGGCCTTCAGTGTGGATTTACCTATTCTAGGAGTACCTCCGAGCCAGAGGAAGGACACAATCAATGCATCCAGAGCCTTAAAATGAGATTGCGGAATCAGAATGGGAGCAGCCCTGTATAAGTACAATAATTTTGGTAAAAGGACCATCTTAATAACATTAATGCGCCCCACTAGCGATAGTGGCAGTGATTTCCAAGCTGTCAGTTTTTTAGTGATGTCTTGCATTGTAACGGCAAGGTTAAGCGTCATGAATCTCTGCACATCTCTGTGAATCTGGATACCAAGGTATCTGAACTGATCAGAGACCTCTAACTGACTTCTCGAGGATATTTCCTCCTGCTGAATAGGATCGACTGGAAATAACACCGACTTGGCCCAGTTCACTCTCAAACTTGAGAAAGCACCAAAGGAATCAACTACGTCCAATAAAGCCTCCAACGAGTCTCTAGGATCCGCGAGGTATACCAATAAATCATCGGCACCTTCTCTGTGATCCCCCTAATATTCCACCCTTCAATCTGAGACTGATTATTTACTAACAGTGATAGGGGTTCAATAGCCAGCGCAAACAGCAGAGGGGATAAGGGACACCCCTGCCGAGTTCCCCTATTCAACTCAAAAGAGCTGGATAAATAACCATTCACTAGAACTTTGGCGGTCGGCTTCCAATAGAGAATCCAAAGTCATTGCAGGAACTCCAAAGGGAACCCTACTGCCCCCAGCACCGCCCACATGAATCTCCATTCTATTGAGTCGAACGCTTTTTCGTTGTCAAGCACTGCAATCACCGGAGTTATCATGGACTATCTGCAAGTTGGTAAATAGCCTTCTTAGATTGATATCAATGGACTTTCCTGGCATGAAACCTGACTGATCCACCCCAACAATTGACAGAATGATAGAATTAAGCCTCATCGCAAGCACCTTCGCCAGGATCTTGACATCGATGTTAATAAGAGAAATGGGTTGATATGACTGACATAACTCCGGTGGCTTGCCCTGCTTGTGAATCACCACAATGGTAGCCTCATATTGAGATTGGGGCAGATGTCCAGCCTCAAAAGCCGCCTTATATACCCCTTCCAGTCTGGGACTCATCTCCTCACCAAACAACTTATACCACTCCACAGGGATGCCATCCGGGCCCGGGGCCTTGCCTGTGGCCATCTGCCCTATTGCTCTACTGATTTCCTCCTCTGAAATTGGGGCCGCCAGAGCCTCCCTCCCCTCCACAGATATTGTCAGAAGTGAGAGTGACCCAAGGAAGCCCAAAATCTCGTAGTCCGAATGCTGTAGTTTAGAAGCATACAACGTCCTATAGTACTGTGCGAATTGCTCAGCTATATCTCTAGGGTTGGTCACCATCTAAACCCTCGAGTCGCAAATCCCTGCCACATTCGTTTTCGGTGTCTCCATTTTTGCCAAAAAGGCAAGAGCTCGTCAATTCTTGTCTCCCTCAGTAAATACCATGTGCCTCTGCGACAAGCGCCCCTTCTGAGTGTATTGAGTAAGAAGCAAATTATATTCCCTCTGTACCTCTTCCATCTTTCCCTTGTTCTCCTCGTCTGGCAACCTACGATAGTCAGCATCTACCTGGGCCAACCTCACCTCGAGTTCCCCTGCGTTTATTAAGAATTGTCCTATGAGTGGAGATGGCCTGGATAAGAGTCCCCCTGGACACAGCTTTAAAAGCATCCCATTCCGTCAAGGAGTCTGAAGTAGCCTCATTAAATTCCCAGTAACTATTATTGCTTTCTCTGCAACTGTCCTCAATGCTTGGGACCAGGAGCCACTTGGGGTTCAAACGCCACCGTCTGACTGCTCCCTCAATTGGCTGAGTCACCCTAACCAACAGAGGGGCGTGGTCTGAGATTCCCCTAGGCAGGTATTTCGCATTGGGAACCTGCGAGAGCTTATCTGGGCTGGCAAACACTAGGTCAATACGGGAGAGTGATCCAGTAGTCGCCGAATAGCAGGAGAACTAGCTGTCAGCCGGGTGTCTCCATCTCCAGACTTCCGTAAGCCCACAGGAGTCAGCCCACGCCCCAGGACAGGGTCATGTGATGTTCTGGGGTGTAATCTATCTAGGTCCCGACTTAGCGTCGCATTAAAGTCTCCTAGTAATAAACCTGGGGTGGTAGGGTAAGTGCCAGTAAAGCCGAAATTTGGTCCAAAACAGACCTGGAAAAGGGTGGCGGGATATATACCCCACCGACAACGTATTCGTGCCCGTGGATTTGCGCCTTCATGACAATGTACCTACCAGACGGGTCAATATGCACCTGTGATAACTGATATGGAAGACTCTTCGCAACCAAAATTGAGACCCCTCTTGCATAATTTGAATAAACTGCATGATAGCCACTACCAATCCATGGTCTCTTCAAGGCCATAACCTTTTGACCCCTCAAATGAGTTTCCTGTAATATGAGTATATCAGGATGATGAGGCCGGAGAAAATTAAAGACCACGGCCCTTTTAATTTTACAATTCAGTCCCCTGACATTCCAGGATATTACTTTAAAAGTCGCCATTTTGAAAACTCCTAGGGATACCTTCCAGAACTTGTATGAGGCCCAAGTGGCGGGACATCATTCACACCATTCACACCAACAAACACACCTGTAACAATAACAGCAACAACCTTAAACATCCCAGAGCCCCCTCCCACCTGCCCACACCACCCGAACATGGTTGAGCTTTGTGTGAATCCATGAACCAATAGAGAAACAGTTCAACTCTTCGCTCCCACAGGGAGAGCACCTACACCTAAACCTATGATAGCTCGTCCCCGGAACCCTGCAACGGGGATAGAGCTACAATTCCCCTGAAAAGAGGGCACAAGTAACTAACAGTCCCGCTCCATTGCTCCAGCATAATGATTTTGATAAACACCCATTAACTAAGACATTTGACCTCCAGGAGGTCAACAGCCCCAACCAACCAAAATTAGGCCAGACTATAATATATCCGCACCAAATGTCCAGCTATAATGATACCTCAAGATCCTCTTATATACTCTTCCAGTTTTGATGCATCTGAAGTATCAACAGAAGCACAATCAGCGTCTCCTGCCTCGGCATCTATCCAACCAATCATTCGCCTCCTCAGGAGACGTAAAGAACAGAGTCTTATCCTGGTCTTGCACCCTCAGACACGTGGGTACAGCATCGCATATTTCAAGCCTAGTTCGCGGAGGCGATTCCTTACAGATGTGAATTGCCGTCTCTTCTTTTGGACTTCCGTTGTATAATCCGGGTAAAACGACAGCCTTGTGTTTTCATACTTAATTTCTCCTTTTTTTCTTGCGGCCGCCAAGCTAGCATCGCGGTCACGGTAATTCATCACTTTCATAATGAACAGGCGCCCAGGAGATCCTGGTGGCAGTGGCCTGGTGGGGATTCTGTGGGCCCTCTCAATCACAAAGCAGGAGGAAAGAGAAATCAGGTCAAGCACTTGACGTATAAGGCTTTCCGTGAATTTTTCTGGCTCAGCACCTTCCGCCCTCTCTGGGAGACTTAGAATTTGCACGTTGTTTCTACGGCTGCGGTTTTCGGCGTCTTCCACTCTGTCTTGGAGAATTTTAATCTGTTGCTGCCTTATGGTGGTAGCACGCTCCTGGGACACAGTATTGTCTTCAACCGCGCCAATTCGCCGCTCAGCCTCCATTGTTCTCTCTCTCACCCTATCCATGTCTGCCCGTATACGATTTAAGTCGGCCTGCAGATAATCGATTTTAACTGTCAGAGCAGTCTGACATGCTGCAATAGCTGCCATTAACTTGTCAGTATCTAGCGCAGCTTGAGATGACGCACCGCCAGGCTCCCCCTCCTCAGTTTGACTCATGGAATCCACCGCCTCGGTTTTTGCTGTAGGCGCCAGGCATGGCCCAGTTTTCCGGCCCATAAAAACACCACTAGTGGCACCGGTTAAGAACTTTTCAGGGAGAGAGTATAGCAGCTTTAAGTCCCCGTGTCCCCTCAACGCCAGGAGAGTTCTTATATGAATAATTATGATGTCTCTTAGGGCCCACTTTCCCCCCACTTTAGAGCAACAAGTCAGGCACTTTTTGCTTCCTTCAGCTTTGATTCTATCTTATTAAGTCCCATCTGCCATTTCCTGCACTGCTCTGCCACTCTGGTCTCTTATGCAGTTCAGTATGAGACACAGGTACCTGTAGCTTTTCTTTTTTTCCTCAGTGTGACCTTCTGAGCTTGTGTGCACTCAGCCCTGGCAGCAGGATAGGGAAGGTAAGATGGCCTCGGTCCCACCAAAGCTCCTGGGATCGTCAGCCCCAAACACCTCTTCAGAGCCTCTCTTCTCAGAGCCGCTGCCTGCCAGGGATCTTCAGCTGAACTTTAGCAGATTTTGGAGTTAGTTGGGGCCCAATGTGGGTGAGAAAAGCAGTATACTTGCAGGATTCTGCTGGAGCTCTCTCTCAGTGCGTCCTCACACCATGCGTGCAGGCCACGCCCCCCAATATCTCATATTTAACATTTTTCCAGTATGTCATATTTTTTATCTGCCCAACAGTTCTGGGGAGTGGAAGGTGTCTGTGTTTTGTGTTGGACACCCAGAAAGTGTTGGGCAGCCCGCCTAATCTAATAGTATGAGTGTCACTAATAGGTTGTAAGCCAACATAGTGTACCACATGTATCTGTATTTATGGCACCCTTCTGTATCGCCTTATTTTATATGCAATTGTAGTACCAGCAACCACCCCCCTCATGCATTGAGAGTGTGTGAGTGGTTGTTTTATTGGAATTTTTGCATTTGTGTAATCTCCCCATGCATTACACTGTGGCTTTTATGCATGCTGGTGTGAACAGGTATCAAACTAATGTGCAGTTTTTTATCATCTAATTGTTTGCCTAGCAGGGGTATGTGAGCTGCTGCTCAGAAATTAGCTGCACCTGTTAATTTTTCCCAGGTAGCATATAGGCTAGAGCTGCCTGCTACTGGGTTCAGTCTAGTCCAGACATTGAGCTGTGAATATGCCCCAGAAAATTGCAGTGTTTTTAGATCTAGATATATGCTTCTATAAATTGTGGAGCTAAACATACGGCAGAACTAAACATATGCTCCCCTAACCTCTTATGGTAGAGCTATATACATGCTCCTGTTCTTATATATTATGTCTGTTCGACCTATATCTTTTTTTGATATAGTATTTTTGCCCTTGAATGTCTCTCTCTGAGTTTGTCTAATTTAGCCAGATATCACTGGGCTAATCAGGCCCCGTTGCTGTTTATGGTTGCTCCCTAGCAATGGCCTGACGAATTCTGTACCAGACCGGCATTGAGGCGCTCGTTGTCCCGTTTGGGACACTGAGACAAGCATTGGCAGGATCTGCTTGGGTAGTTGGTTTTGGGAGGGTTTTTAAAAAATTTGACTCCTACCAGGGCGACCCCTGGGTGAAAAAAAAGCCCGAAGTTTTTTACCTTAAACCCAAATAAATTTCCCTGTTTCCACAGATGCGATTAATAATCATAGTAAGGCATAAAGGGTAAGGGAGTGTTGAGCGTTTTTTTTATCGACAATTTTTAAAAATCGGCACAGTTTTTATTTTGATCAAAATTTTTTAGATCATCATAATTTGGGTTAAATCTGTGCATCACCATTAAATTCCCATTTTCGGCTTTCCTGTTTTTTGGGGCCACAAATCACTTACAAATAAGCAGGTGAGATTGTTTTACGTCATGACGGGGGAGGGTATGGTTGCGATTGGCTGGAAAATCACATGCCTCTTTTTATAAAGAACACCCTTCCTGTTCTGATCATTTCTCTAGCGTCTCATAGCAGTAGGAAACGTGCCCCCAAACACTCAGCAAAAATTATTCTATTTCTTCAAGAGAAAGCTCTACTTTTTAAGCGGTCCTTACAACTTTTTAGATAAGTTTGGAAGATTTTTATTAGTTGGGTAGAGTTTTTAAAGGAAAACTACCGCGTAAATAAAGGGGGGGGGGGGGGGGGGCCCCCGGGGGCGAACACGACAAGCTCTAAAAAGAAACGGATAAAGTTCACCAAAGACTTAGTGTAGACATTGACTGCAATAGCTTTTTTTTTTTACATTTTTTTATTGAAAAAATTTTCCGGGATTTTGGCAGCCTAACTTATATTAGGATACACATTTTTTTTCCCTAGAAAACTGCATCTTTTTTGTTAGGTGCAAAACTACACTTTTATACATAACTTTTTCAGATAGGTTTTTTTTTCATTTTGCCCATTCCAGCTTTGTTGATATATCCTTTTGCAGTTAATTAGAATCCAGCATTTTGTAGTCACACAGGTTGATAGGTCCAAAAAACCTTTGTTTTATCCGAATATTTTTCAAACTGTTTTTTTCACTTTGGCGCACTACAGCTTTGTTCATTGAGCACTTGATTTAAAAGGAATACGAAATTTTTGTACCACAGGTGATTGAAGGGGGCCCAAAAAACCTTTTTACCAATACTTTCAAAAACGTGTTTTTTTCACTTTGGCGCAACCCAGCTTTGTTATAGATCTATTTTCAGTTTAATTTTTGAATACAGAAATTTTTGTATCCCCCACAGGTAAATTGATAGGTGCCAAAAAATACCTTTTTTTAAACCAATACATTACAGATAATTTTTTTTTCACTTTGGCGCAAAAAACCGCTTGTTCATTGAGCCACCTTTCATTATATTTTAAATCCCCCCAATTTATTTACCACGGGGTGAATTGAAGTGCCAAAAATAAAATTACCCAAAAAAATTTAATCGTTTTTTTTTTTGGGATACAGTTTTTTTCGGGCCCCTTATTTGGTCCTTTTGATAAACAGGAATTTGAAAAAAATCCAACCAATAAAATTTTAAAGGTTTTTTTTTTGGGAACATTTTTCGGGCCCCCTTTGTTGGAAATACAGCAATTTTGTAGTCCCCACGGGTTAATTAAAAGGTCCAAAATCCCTTTTTAATATCCGAAAACATTACGAAGGGTTTTTTTCATTCCCTTTGTGCGGGGGCATTTCAAAAAGGCAGAAATTTTTTTTCCCAAATAAAAAAGGGCCCTTAAAGCAACAGATAAATTTTGGGGAAATAAAGTTTTGTTTTTTGGGTTGTTAAAAATAAGCAATTTTTGCCACAGGTAATTGAAAGGTGCCAAAATACCTTTTTTATCCAATACATTACAATACGTTTTTTTTTGCACTTTTGCCACTAAGTTTGTTTTTGGGGGCATTGTTTAAATTGAATCCCAATTTTTTATTCACCCAGGTGAATTGATGGGTGCCAAAAATAACCTTTTAAATTATCCAATACATTACAGATACGTTTTTTTTTTCACTTTGCCCATCCGAATTTGTTATGAGCCCCCTTGAAATTAATTTGAATCCAGCAATTTGTATTTTACCACGGGTAAATTTGAAGGGTGCCAAAAAAATACCTTTTATTATCCAAAAATTCAGATACGTTTTTTTCACTTTGGCCACTCGCTTTGTTCATTAGGCACATGCACTTAAATGTGATTACAGAATTTTGTATTCACCACAGGTGAATTAAAAAGGGCCAAAAATCCCTTGTTTATCCGAAAAATTTCAGATACTGTTTTTTCATTTTGGGCCATTACAGTTTTTTAAATTGGGGCACCTTGCATTTAAATTGAATACAGCAATTTTGTAGTCCCCAAAAGTGAATTGAAAGGTGCCAAAAAACCCTTTTTATTATCCATAAAAATTACATATACTTTTTTTTTGCACTTTTGCCCATCCCAGTTTTGTTAAGCCATTTTTCAGTTAAATATGAATCCAGCAATTGTGAAATTTTTACCACGGGTGAATTAAAAGGGTCCCAAAAAAAAATTTTTTATTACCCGAAACATTACAGATAGGTTTTTTTTCACTTTGGGCGACTACACTTTTTTTTCATTAGCACCTTGCACTTAAATGTAATACAGAAATTTTTGTAGTCACCACAGGTGAATTAAAAGGTGCCAAAATCCCTTTTGTATTTCCAATACATTCAGATAGTTTTTTTTTCCATTTGGGCGCGGGCCGTTTTTGTTGATAGATCTACTTTGCATTAAATGTGAATACAGAAATTTTGTTTTGATTGAGGGATTTGAAATAGTGGTTTTTGCCGTCTTTTAATAAGAGACTTCCAAAACCCCCCATACCTTCTTCAAATTTTTATTTTTTCTAACAGGAGAAAAAAATTCAGGGGAAAGCGAGAAAAAGGGGGGGGTAACAGGAGTAGAGGTAAAAAGAGAAGGGCTCCTTCCAGTGCGGGCGACAACACGCATGCCAGCGGATCTCAGTTCGGGCCCGTCAGGCCTGTCATCGCTGGGCCGGGGACCGTGAATCTAAGTAACAAAACACCGCCAATCTGCCCCTTCATTTTAAATGAAACCTCATTCAGCAGTCTTACCTCCTCGTCCCCCCCAGTAAAGGGCCAAAAATGTCTCATCAGCATCACACATCCGCCAACATAAGCAGCCCAAATGTCAACTCGTGTACCCACCATTGTGGATAATCCATTTTTTTGAAGACCTCTTTATACAAAATCGGTTGGGGCAGAGGCTGTCAAAAGACGAGCCAAAAGAGGATTTTTTCTCTGCCTGACGCCAGTTTACTGATCCCATCAGAGAGGAGAAGGAAGCCGGTCAATCGGCAAAAAACCCGGGGTGGGGAACCCCTTTTGCAGCCCTCTTGCTTTAAGCCCGCCTCCTGATCAGAATGTAGGACACAAGTCACCGTGTTATGATGATGATGACGCCATTGCGGATCCAACGGGAAATTTCACAAATTTGCTTGCGAGCACTTCATCACTGGACAGGAGGAAGAGAGGGGTATGCCCAGTACGGGTTCCGCCAAAAGGGGAAGGGCGGTCGCAAAGTCCGCTAAATTGATTCCCCCAGCCAGGGTCAGGCAAACCCCCTCCTCGTTTACGCCGAAAAAGGGCCCCAGGACCTCTCAACCCGGCCTTCTTTGAGAAAGCCTCTGATTCCCCCGCGATTCATTGCCCCCTTTGCCGTAAACACAAAAGTAGGGGAAAAAAGGGGGAAACACCCCCAACATGTCTAGTCACATGCACGAATGCAAAATTGAAAGGTGGCAACCCTGGCCAAAAAAGCCCAGACCGAAACGCCGGCCCCTCCCCAAAAACCACTGCAAAAAACCCACTGCCCTCCGCCTCCCCTCCTCCCCCCGCACCACCAAGCGTTCCTCAGCTCCCCATGTCTTCAGAGTCATGATCAGGATCACCCCGTTTCACCCCACCGCCCGCCCAGTACCCCCATCACCCAAAGACCCTCCTCCCCCTTCTCCTTCCCCATTTTGCGGCCTGACACCGTCATGGCCAGCAACAGCCACCTTCGGGTCTTCCGGGTTTGGGGAGCAAAGAAACACTTTAACCCAAACATCCCAAACCAAAAGCCTGAATGTCGGTTTTGCCAGGCTTTTGGCCTTGGGAAATTTTTGCCTTTCCGCGGGGACACAATGGGTTCCCCCACGCATGGCCCTTGCCTGCCCCCAATACCAGATGCCGAGCGGGATTTTTTGCCAAAAAAAGCCGTCCCTCCCTGGCCACCACGTGTCCATCTAAAATTCAAGCCGTTGTCTGAAAATTGTGCCAAAAAATCCATCTGAAACCCCCGACAAAAGGACATAAAAGCACCCCCCAAAGGGCTATATCTCTGTGACAGCTCACGGGGATGCCCCCTGGGGGAGGGTTTGGCTCTCAGGCTGGCGCACGCATTCAAACCGAAAAGGGGATGGTCAGGGGTCTTTCCCCCCCAAGGGCCCCTGGTGGCATCACGTGCCCATAGAAACCAGGCCGGTTGAAATTAATCGTCTTGGAGACCGCCCCACACACAGGTCAGGACGGGGGACGGCTCTCCGAAACGAACCGATGCTGGCTGGGGTGCCAGGCAAGTGGTGTGCGATAACGGGCAAAATCTCTGGCCCCCTTAAACCGGTAGGCTGGACACATCCCTTCCTGGCAATGTCATGAACCTTGTCCCCAAAAATTTCAAAAGAGCTACCGGGTCTGGATGCCTGCTGAGGAAGGCTCAAGTCTAAGTTCGCACTTCCCGTTTGCACCCTGCTTCGTCCCCTTGCTGCGTTGCAGCGTCACTCGGCCTCCCCGTCAACCGTCTCATTGTTGACGTGGCAACACCTGGAATTCCACCCCCCAAAAATGCCCCACGGTTTGGTGCAGCACGCAATGCCAATTTACGCAGACGAAGTAACATGGCCCCTGACAAGCAGGGGTGCGGACCTCGGGTGTTGAGCCACCAGAGTGGGGCAGGTGAAAAGCTCTGCACCCCCTTCCCATTTTGGAAGAAGCCACCAAAAGGTCAGTCGGACGATGCCCTTGCACATGAGCATTGGTGATCTTATTTCTGGAACGATCGTTGAATTTGAAAACAGGTCCCCGCAGGGAGGAGAACAGACACAGAGCGACACAGAGCCTTCTCTCCTCGAACCACAAGGCCCGACGTTTTCTCAATTTTATCGGGCTTTTATTAGGGAGTGGTTCGGGGTCCCGGCTAGTGCAAAATTTTGCATCACTCTCAGGGTGCATCATCCCGCAATCGGGCTGTGTTGAAGCTGTGCCAAAAACGGAGGAGGAGGAGGAGGGGGTATTTTCCCAACACCGACGTTACCGACGTCCCTGCCTGGAAAGAGGTTGGGGCGAATTTTTAGGGGAGGAGGGAAGATGAGGAAATCATTTGCTATCCCCCCCGACCCAGAGGTTTTTGGGAAAACAAGGCTCCAAACTCCACATGATGCTTGGATCTCCATTTTCCCCCAACATGATCCTCGCATTAAGCCCCAAAAAGAACAACAGTTACTGGTGGCCACCCTCCTGGGCCCCGGGACAAAACAAAACTCAGCACTTTCCTTCCACCCACCCCAAAAAAGAGAGTAAAAGGCAGGACATGGAGACCTTTCTGATTTATCAACTGAGACCTGTTGATCGGGTTCACGTTTTTCAAAAGTCACGGGGAACAACATCAGCGACTGACAGCAGTAGAGTGCCAGAGCCGTACGGGAGCACAGAGCAGCAAGGGTGGGGCAGAACTTGGGGTGACCTCGGCAACTTTATTTACCCCCTCACCCAACGCTGCAATGCAGGGGACACATCCAACACACTAGACCCCTTAAGATCATGGTCACACTATCTGCGTCCAACACCGATGTTTTTTTATGTGTTCCGGGCCCAAAAGACTTCTGGGGATCCAAAATGGAGGGAAACCCACCGCTCGCCACCCCCTAGAGGGTTGCCTGCCCCGCAGCCCGCGTCATATCTGGCGGAAACCTTCAGCACAGCTGGAGGAGTCATTAAAAACAAAACCAAAACCGGCTTTCCCCAAAAAAAATGTGGATCTTTTTTCTTTTTTATCAATGAATCGGCAAGGAAACTCGATGATGTTTTGGGCCCCCAAATTTCCGAGGGCACGATTATTTTTCCGGGCTACTTCACATCCTCTTCAAACAGAAAAGGCCTTTGAAAAATTTTTTTTTTTTAAAAGAAATTTTTACTGAAAATTTTTTTTCTCTTTTCCAAAAGTTTCATTTTTGCTGGTTTTGCTGTGAGAAACTGTAAAAGACAGCAAAGGTTCATGACAACACCGTATCCAATTCTCACTTTTTTCTTTAGAAGTTTTCCAAATTTTAAGGGTTTTTTTGGGGGATGTTCGGGGAGATACAGCATAATTTTGGTCCTTTGAAACAGAAAAATTGCTTTTAATGGGATTTATCCCTCACAAATTTTTTTAGTGGGGAAAGTCATATTTATATTTTTTTGGGTCATTAACTGTAGTACAGCAATAATCTGGGCCTTTGGGGAACAGAAATTTGCTTTTAAGTGCATTTCTCCCCACAAAAACAAATTATTTTTTAAAGGGCGTTCTTGGAAAAGCTGGCCCTTTAACAGAAAGGGTTAACCTTTTTTAAATTTTTAAAAATTAAAACATTTTTAAATTTTTTTGGGGAAATGGGTGCGTGAGAACAGCTATAACAGGTCCTTTTAACAGAAATGTGGCTTTTAAGTGGCATTTCTCCCTCACAATTTTTTTAAATGGCTGAGAAGCATTTTTTAAAATTTTTTGGGTCAGCGCTTTGAAATGCAGCAAACTACAGTTTTTTTTTTTATAAAAAAAAAAAGTTTTTTTAAAAGACTTTTGTTCCACAATTGCCCCAAATTTTGGCCTTTTTTTCAGGTGAAAGGCTTAAATTTTTTTAAAAAAATTTTTTTAAAAACATTTTTTAAAAATTTAAAAAAGCTTTTTTTTGGGGGGCTGAACAGAAAACCTTTTTAAAACAACAGGTTTTTCCCAATTTAAAATAATAAAAATTTTATTTTTGTGCATCCAAACAGGACAAAAAAATTTTTTTTTTCAAAAAACAACCCCCCTTTTCAAATGGCTCAAGGGTGATGGGGCTGTTAGAAACAGGGGAAAAGGTAGGACACTGTTAATGGACACATATTGCAAAAAGACTTGTGTTTTTAAGACTTTTAAAATAGCTAGCAATCCCTGTATTGAGACAACCCATTTAATACAAATTAAAAAGGAAACAAAAACATTGGGATTCCATCCTATTTTAAAAAATTGTTTTTCTAGAATTTAAAATACTAAAAAACTGCATGTAAAAAAACGGGTAAAAAAAAAATTTCTCTAAATTTTACAAGGAGGTACAAAAAAAACTTGACCCGATGTAGGGTTTTTCAGAGGGCATGGAGTATGGAGCACGGGCAAGAACAAAATACAGAGACAATTTCCTCCCCACGTTGAGTAAAATGAGAAAAAAAATGCCAAGAAAAAAAAGGGCACCGGGTGGAACAGGACGTTTAAACCCCCATATTTCCAAGTAAGCTCAAATTTGGGCCGCACTCATAAGAGGGGCAAACGCTACTCAGGACAGGACGTAATTCCAGTGAAACTAAAATGGGGGGTTGAAAACCCTTTTTCGGGACTTTTTAATATGGGGTCATGCAGGTTTGGGCTCATGCGTGGCCCCGGACGGATAGTCTTCCAGTGAAACTAAAATGGTGGTTTAAAACCCTTTTTCCGCACTTTTTTAAATTTGGGGGGGCATGAGGTTTTGGGGCTCATGCTGTGGCCCAGGACAGGGATGTCTATGTCCATGAAACTAAAATGGGGGTTTGAAACCTTTTTCCCGCACTTTTTAAACTGGGGTCAGCAGGTTTTTGGGGCTCATGCTGTGGCCAGACAAAGGGGAAAGTCTATTCCATGAAACTAAAATGGTGGTTTTAAAACTCTTTTTTGCACTTTTAATCTGGGGTCATGCAGTTTGGGGGCTCATCGTGGGCCCCGGACAGGGATAGTCCTAAGTCCATTAAATAAAATGGTGGTTAAAGACTCCTTTTTTCCGGCACTTTTTTTTTTCTGGGGGGCATGCAGGTTTTGGGGCTCATGCTGCGTTCCGGACAGGGATATTCAATTTCCAGTTCAAGTAAAATGAGGTTCAAAACATACTGCCCCCCTGCACTTTCTAATTTGGGGTCATCAGGTTTTAAGGGGCTGCTTTGGTACAAGACCCGGGTAAATGGTGTGGATTTTTTTTTTCTGTGGCTTTTTTAAAGTAAGTGTGTTTCCTAAGATGACACGTAACATTTGATGTTGTGGATTTTAATTCCAGGTTCTCGAGCCCTGTTTTGGGGGTAAGAAAAGAAGGTGTTGTTGCTCCCCATAGACTTTAATGGTCATCTCAAAATCTTCACGACCATCGAATATTTTTGTCGAAGGGTCGAAAATATCGACCCTCGACCGGGTTTCGATGGCCAAGTAATCGCCAAACGTAAGGAGGTCTATTTAAACCACACATTCTGTTGGGCCCCTTTAAAAAAACCCTCTTTTGGGGTTAGTTCCCACCCATCTCCGTTTCCCGCCTACAAACCCTATTTTTTAATTTCTCCATTTGCGAACCTGGCATTTTGTTTTGTCCCTTTTCGCCCCTTTTTTTCCAAGTCCTCTGAAAGAGCACTGGAATCATGCAGAAACATGTCCGACAAAATATTGCGTGTTTACATAGGGGCTTGTTGCAGGGGACAGGTTGTGATGGGGGCGCCCTTTTTGGGGCGGTTTCCCTGTGTTCGGGTTTTGGGAAGGGGGAAAAGGCCAATTAGGGATTTAATAGATTATTGAATTTTTTTCCTGTTTCCCCCACCCCCTTTTGTTACAAAACCCGCTTCACGTCAACTCTGAAAGCTTCTTTTTTTCAACTATATGGTAAGTTCACTTATTTTTTTCATATTTTTGCTAATTTTTTAACCAGATTATAGTAAAAGTTATGTTTTAAAAAACACTTTGTTTTTTTTTGATTTTTGCATTTGGTCGATTTGTAGTGTATCCTGATTTTGAGATCTCTCCTTTATTGTGGATCTCTTATTGTGGTTTTTGCCCTGCAACAATTTTTGGACAAGATGTAACAGGTCAAACATTTTTGACCTGGGTTCCTTTCTTTATTTTAAAACCCTGTTGCCCATCGTTTTGGACGACAGGTCACCCCCAGGGGGATAAAATTCAGCCTTGATTTGCGTACTATTGGCATCTTGGGAAGGGCAAACAAAATAGCCTTCGGGTTTCCCGTCAGATAAGGTGCCTACTTTCCCATTATTTTCAGATTTAACCCGGGCATGCAAAGGGAGCATAGGTTTTACCATACCTCAAACTCTGTAATCTAGACACAACACAGAAACCTCCAGGTTCACTTCAGGCCAGAAGCCACACCACACCAAGCTCACCTAACTTCCTGGTTTGCATAGGCTATGAAAAACCCAACGGATATTGGGACAAACCCTCGCACCCACTCGAGACTGCTCCAGTAAACAGCCAGCGCGGAATAAAACTGCTTGAAAGTAGCTATGCTACTATTTAAATGTGTCAGCAACATAAGGTTACTGACCAAATATATTCAGCTTACTTCACAAAGGTCGTGCGACTCGGTGACATGAATCGGCCACCAACTATAGTACCTTGTACTTTGTCACAATACAATGATGGAAAATTAAGAAACAATTACAGTTGAAACCAGAAGTTTACATACACCATATAAAAAGACACATATGCTTGTTTTTCTCACTTTCTGACATGAAATCAGAATGAACCTTACCCATTTTAGGTCAATTAGGATCACCAAAATTATTTATACTTGCCAAATGCCAGAATAATGAGAGAGATAATTTTTTAAGGCATTGTTATCACTTTCTGCAAAGTCAGATTTTACACACACTAGGATTACTATGCCCTTAAACAATTTGGGACAGCCCATATGATGTTGTCATGTCTTTGGAACGTTCTGCTAGGTTTATTGGCAACATTTGAGTTAATTAGTGACAAACCTGTGGATGTATTTTATTTCGCACCAGAAACACACTGCTTCTGTGTGTAAGATCGTGGGAAAGTCTAAAGAAATCAGCCAAGATATCAGGAAGAGAATTGTGGACTTGCGCAAGTCTGGTTTATCCTTGGATGCAATTTCCAGATAACTGAAGGGGCCTCATTCATCTGTACATACAACTATACAAAAGAACAAACAAGATGGCAATGTCCAGCCATCATACCGCTCAGGAAGGAGACGGGTTCTGTGTCTCAACGATAAATGTGCTTGGGTCCAACATGTGCATATCAACACAAGAACAAAAACAGAAGACCTTGTGAAGAGACTGGCAGAAGCTGGTAAGATTGTGTCATTATTAACAGTGAAACAAGTACTGTATCAGCATGGGCTGAAAGCCACTCTGCGAGGAAGAGGCCATTACTCCAAAAGAAACAGTTAAATGCCAGATTAATGTTTGCAAATGCACACAGGAACAAAGACCTACATTTTTGGAGACATGTCCTGTGGTCTGAAAAAACTAAAATGAAACTGTTTAGCCATAATGACCATTGTTACGTTTGGAGAAAAAAGGGAGAAGCTTGGAAACCTTAAAGCACTATTCCAACTGCGAAACACGGGGGTTGCAGCATCATGTTGTGGGGTTGTTTTTCTGCAGGAGGGACTGATGCACTTCCCAAAATAATTGCCATCATGTGGAAAGAATATTATGTGGCAATACTGAAGCAACATCTCAAGACATCAGCCAGGAAGTTAAAGCTTGGGCGTAAATGGGTCGTCCAAATGGACAATGTCTAAAGCATACTGCCAAACTGGTTATAAAGTGGCTTAAGGACAACCAAGTCAATGTTTTGGAGTGTCCACCACAAAGCCCTGATCGCAATCCTATTGAAAATTTATGAGCAAAGCTGAAAAGGCAGGTGCGAGCAAGGCGACCTACAAACATGACTCAGTTACACCAGTTCTATCAGGAGGAATGGGCCAAAATTCCTACCAACTATCATGAGAAGCTTGGGGAAGGATATCCAAAGTGTTTGACCCAAGTCACACAGTTTAAGGGCAATGCTACCAAATACTAATGAAATGTATGTTAACCTTTGACTTTGAAGAAAGTAATAAAAATGCCTTAAAAATTCTCCCTCTCATATTCTGGCATCTGGCAAATATAAATAATTTTGGTAATTCTAATTGACCTAAAACGGGTGGTTTATGGTTTAGTGTATGTAAACTTCTGGTTTCAACTGTAAGTCTGATCCTGCCCATTTAAATGCTTAGATACTGTTTGAAATAGGGATAAAGGCATCTAATAGATTAGTTAAAAGGACTGTCACCCGCTTCCGCACCCCAGGACCGCAAACATGGCGTGCCGATGGGTTGTCATGACAGCTGGAGGATTGATGAAAAGTCCTCAAGTCTCCCATATTTGCCTTACTCTAACAAAGATAAATACACAGATATATTGCAGTCTTTCATATGAGTGATCGAATGACCTAATCTTCTACTAGTACTAAAAAAATCTTTTAGAAGAAAACCCAGAACCAATAAGCATAAATGTAATCCTTAATCTGCCTTTTATCCTGCCCATAACTACCTTAACAACCCATCCTTCAATGATTTCAATACTTTGAGCAAAGAGCACATTAACAAAAGAGGGAACTTCACTTTTAAAGGAAAGAAAAAGCTGTGCAGGAGGCCGGGAGCTCTCACAAAATACAATAAATCCTCAACAGTAAAGATTATATTTCAGAAGCACATCGTATTCTAGCAGATGTAGAATATTACACAACATTATCCAGAGACCCAACAAATGAATTTAGCGCTGGACTGAAAGGTCTATTAGAAAAAGGAGCATTCTCAAGTGTTTTAAACAAGCAAGAAAAATCTACATTTGAATCGGCACAACAGTAATGCCTGTTTTACTAGATATCCCAGATACATAAAAATCAGGCCAATCATCTCTGGGATAAACTCCTTAACACCAGTCTTTCACAATGCATTGACATACTTCCAAATAAACATGTTCTCAGATTGAAATCTTCGATAAAATTCACTGCAGATTTCATGCAATCAATAATATACATCTCATAGGAAGATAATTACGCTCTCCTAAACCTGGACATTACTGCATTTTATACTAATATCGATCGCAATTTGAGAGTCTCAGCAATAGACCACTGTTTAGAGAACAATCATCTCCGCTGGAAGGAATTTATTTTGGAAATTTTAAAGTTCACCGTAAAACACAACTCTTTTTCTTTTTTAACAAAAACATTCTTTAACATTGAAATTGCAGCATCAAGAAAGATAAGCCATAAGGTTATGCAAATCTAGGAAGTAGCAGGTGTCACTAAGATCTGTAAATGATGGAATTGTCAAGCATCTTTCTCCAATTTGTGGCATATGTGGGGGTGGTAGGGCATAAAAGCCAGATTGAAAGCAAAGTTCCCTAGTTGTACGGAACCTCAAAAATTGGATAAGATGATGTGGGGTAATTGTGTGATGCTTCCTGTTCATTGACATTCATGGAAGAATTAAAGGGGTATTTACATTACAGACATATATTACATATAATTAGAGATGGCGAATTAGAGATGGCGAATCGATTCTAACGAAGTGGAATTCGTTTATAATTTCAGGAAAACTTCAGTTCTGCATGAAGCCGAAGTTTAGGGTGATTCGTCGGAACGAAGCGTCTTTTTTATTGTTAAAATGGCCGCGAGCACATGGCATGACTTGGGGCAGAGAACTCTGGGAGGAAGAAAGGAACACCCTCAATGACATGAGCAGACATGAAGCCAATCAGCGACCGGCGGGCTTCTGTGACGTCACAGCCCTTTAAACTTCTCACTGTGTGTCCAGTCATAAGCATCTATCTTGCTGCTGCACTATATTGAACTTATTGTAAAACAAACTCGTTTTAGCAGCGACTGGGGGGAAAGACCATCACAAGTGTGTGTCAGTTGCACACTTGTTATTTAACCAGCTTTATTATTTTGATTTAGTGTGTGGTGTATGCTCCCTCACGTCCAGGGTGGTGCACTTCGTCCCATATAAAAATCTTTTTCCTTGGCCCAAACTATTAAATTAGGGGTAACATTAAAACTGTCTTTTTTATTTTCAAAATAGCCAATTTTTCTTTTCATGGGTATTTCATACCGAAGGCTTAATTTAAATTCTTGATTGTGGGGTAATTTGGACTAAAATACAGGGTGTCTGTATTTTTTGGTCCTATATACGCCTAAATTACATCTGGTTGTTCTGTACGGTTGTAACGATGGCCTTGGTAGTGGATCCACTGGACCGCCGCAACCTATGGTGGGAACCACTCCAGGGAGCGGAGTCTAAGTGAAGCCTGGTTTTCACCAGAGCCCGCCGCAGAGCGGGGTGCTCTTGCTGCGACGGAGCTCCACTAGGTCACTACCCCTGACGTGGCAGGTTCGCGGCAGCAGCTGAGGTGCGGACAGACACCAGGTAGTCGGCAAGGCAGTAGTCGGAGACAGGCAGGCAGGAACAACACGGAGATGGACTGACACGGAGGTGCAAGACACCAGACAGCTAGGACGCAAGGGAACACCCTAGCAGGGAGCAAGAAGCAACAAGGATCCAGCAGGGATCAAGCTGAAGTGATCCCTTTAAATAGGGTCAGCGGCCAGCCAGCATCCAATTGCCGAGGGACGCGGAAGCACAGGAGCATGGCGGAGTGAGTATCTGTGCCCACGGCCCGTGGCATGGACTGTGGCACCAGAGGAACCGGGGCAGGAGGGCACCGGCGGGTCATGACTGCGTCGGGCTGCGGCACGTTCCGTGACAGTACCCCCCCCCCTTAGGCCTCCCCTTCTTCCTTGTCCAGAGAAAGTTCTGTACCACCTCAGGGTTCAAGATGTTGGCCTCCGATTCCCAAGACCTTTCTTCAGGACCGAATCCCGTCCAATTAATAAGGAAGTGCCGCTTACCAATAATGGTCTTCATATCCAAAATTTCCTCTATAGCGAAGATATTAGTGGAGTCAGCTACAGAGGATGGAGGGGTAGTCTTCCGGGAAAAACAATTAAGGCCACTGGTTTTAACAGGGAGTTGGGAATACGCATGGTAGGCGGAAGCCGAAGTTTATAGGCCACTTGGTTGATGCGCTTGAGTATCTCAAATGGGCCTACATAGCGGAGACCCAGTTTGTAACTGGGGATCTTGAGTCGAATATTTTTAGTGGAAAGCCACACCATATCACCCGGGGAAGAGACTGGGGAAAGCCTTCTATTCTTGTAAGCTTGCACCTTCATACGATGGGAGGCTTGACATAGAGATTGGTGAGTCTGGCCCCAAATGTTCGTGATGTCTCAGACCAAGGCATCGGCCGCGGGGACCTCGGAGGAAACTGCCAACGGGAGCGGAGGGCGGGGATGCCGGCCATACACAATGTAGAAGGGAGAGGTGACTGCCGACTAGGAATCCAAGGAGTTATATGAAAACTCTGCCCAAGACAGTATGTTGGACCAGTCATCCTGATGAGCCGAGACAAAGGGACGCAAATAGCCACCCAGGACCTGGTTGACTCTCTCCACTTGACCATTCGACTGTGGGTGGTAAGCTGAAGAGAAATCCAAATTCACCCATAGCTGAGAGCAGAGGGACCGCCAAAACCTGGAAATAAATTGGACCCCCCCCCCGGTCAGAAACTATGTGCAGCGGAAGTCCATGCAGACGGAAGTGCTGAAAGAACAAGTTGGCCAGGCGAGGAGCAGATGGTAAAACCAGTAAGGGAATGAAATGCGCCATTTTAGAAAAACGGTCCGTAACCACCCAGATGACAGTATTCCCCGAAGAGGAAGCCAGGTTGGTGATGAAATCCATGGCCACGTGTGACCAAAGGGTCTCAGGAATCGGCAGAGGTTGCAGAAGACCAGAGCGTTTATGGTGAGGGGTCTTATCACGGGCACAGGTAACGCAAGAGTTCACGTACTCCTTAACATCCTTGGTCAGGTCCGGCCACCAGTAGAAATGAGAGATGAGTAAAAATGACTTACGAACCCCCGAATGTCCGGCCACAAGAGAACTATAACCCCATTTTAATATTCTTCTGCGGAGGGACGGATGCATGTACGTCTTACCAGGAGGAATATCTCTGAGATTCACCGGAGCCACAGAAATAAGACGCTCAGGGGGAAAAATATGTTGAGGAACGATCTCCTCGCCGACACATCGGAGGCACGTGAGAGGGCATCGGCTTTGACATTCTTTTCCGCAGGCCTAAAGTGTATCTGAAAGTCAAAACGAGAAAAGAAGAGGGACCATCTGGCTTGGCGCGGATTAAGACATAAGGCCGAGTGGAGGTATTGGAGGTTCTTATGATCAGAGAAGACAGTGATAGTATGCCGAGCTAGCTCCAGGAGATAGCGCCATTCCACAAGAGCCAACTTGATGGCCAACAACTCCCGGTCACCGATAGTATAATTCTTCTCTGCCGGGGAGAAGGTCTTGGAGAAGAAGCCACAGGTCACTATCCTGCCCTTGGGTCTTTTCTGCATAAAAACAGCACCCGCGCCCACCGAGGAGGTGTCGACTCCTAGAAAGAAAGGCTTTTCGACGTCTGGTCGGGTCAGAATCCCTGCTGAGGAAAATGCGGCTTTAAGTTGGACAAACGCGTGCTCAGCTTCTGGAGGCCACTGCCTGGGATTGGAGTTCTTTTTTGTGCATGCCATGATGGGTGCCACTAAGGTGGAATAGTGTGGAATGAACTGCTGATAATAATTGGAGAAGCCTAAGAAATGTTGTATGGCCCGGTGGGCCCCCGGTCTGGGCCAATGCAGAATGGCGGATAGATTAGCAGGATCCATCTGTAAACCCTTGTCCGAAATAATGTACCCAAAGGAAGGGAAAAGGGCTTTCGGTGGAACAGATTTTTCCCAATTTTGGGGGGAAAGATGAGGCCGCAGGCGTTCAAGTATTTGGCAACGTGGCGGCGATGAACCTCCAAATTAGCGAGAAAACCAAATGTATCCAAGAAAGCATGACACACTAAAAAATTATTTTGAAAAATGTCTTCCAAATTTCTTGAAGACCGCTGGGGCTTTTCAAAGCCGAAGGGCATGTTTAAATTTTCGAAGTGGCCATTGGTTTTAAAAAGGTGTCTTCCTTTCCCCCTGAGGTCGGGCGTTGACAAACGATCCCGAAGCGCCGACCGAGATACCCAGGTTGGACCTCAGGGCCCCACCGAGGCACAGAGGGCAGATGCGGCGGGGGTAGCGAAGTGGGGTCTAGGTATGGAGGTGATAAACGATGCTGAGTAAAAAAAGACAGAGTCCCAGAAGGTCCCAAATATATTTGCACGGGTACGGTACAGCGGCAGATGTAAAACAGGTAAGGGTCAAGCTCTGGGCAGAAGAAAAAACAACGAACGACAAAGAGAAACTGGGAGGTTCCTTAATACCCAGGGGTAAAGGGTTACAGGGGGGAACAAAGACTGTCCAATAAAGCGGTGCAGTGACCCGCCGTGCCCCTAGGGGGAGGTGTGCGCACAGGACCCGGGGAGCTGGGGGAACAAAATGGTGGGGTTCAGCATGGAAGGAGCCAGGCAGGTGCGTCAGAGAAAAAGGGGCACCAAATGAGTGGCAGCGGCCGGGGAAATGGGAGACACGGGGGCCCCCGGTCCTGGGTTGAACCTGACAGTACCCCCCCCTTTAAAAACCCCCCCCCCGGGCTAGCGGGTACCCCCAAAAACTTTTGGGGAAACCACCTCCTCGGGACCCAGGGCCGCCAGAGGAGGTGTCCGAGAGTCCCCGGGAACTTTGGACCTGGGGAAAGCAAAATGTTGCAGGGGGTGGGGGGGGTGGGAGTCAGAGGTGTCTTTGAGACCCGGGCTCTTCCTGCACCAAAGGTTCTTTTTATTGGCAAAGCAAAATACGGGCGAGAAAGGGTTTTGGGGGACTTCCAGATGGGGGGGCTTGGGCAGCGAGAGTGGCACGCTGCCCCCCTTGGGCAATTGCCCCTTTTCCAGTCCAGGGAGGGGTGTAACTGGAAAATGGCAAACCGGAGGAAAAAATGGACAGTGAAATAGGAGGGGTAAAGGAGATTCCTCTTGGTGGGGAAAAATTCCAATTTGTAGAGACACAGGTTGGGTGCAAACCTGGATCTTCTTTGGGTTTCCCCTTTTCGGGTGAAAAAAACGAGGGTTTTTCCGACGGGAAACAGGGAGGCAGAAATTCTCAGGGGACGGAAGGATGAAGTTTCGGAGAGCGGGGTCCAAAGGGGGGAACTTCGGAAGCACCCAGATGAAAAGAGGGTGCGGAGGGGTCAAAGGGGAAACAGGGCACACCGGGGTTTTTCGGGTAACTTCACCCCCACACCTGGTGTGAGGTTCCCCGGGGGCAGGCGGCGGCCCGGGCAGTTCTGAGGAAAGCGGGGCCACCCCAGTACAGGCAAGTTTAAGCTGCTCGACGGGCGCGTTCCTCCCGTGGAGAGATGAGTGAGTTGAAACCCATAGGTCATCTGGAAAAACCAGGGGTTTAGGGGAGGGGGGCTCGGGTTTCAGGTGCAAAAACGGGAGGCTTAAGGCGGGGGACACTGGCGCGGCGTTTTCTCAAGCCCCCTCAGCAAAACGGATGTCGATCCGGGTAGCAAGAGCGATGAGGTCGTCCAGGGTGGTAGGTAGGTCACGACCAGCCAACTCGTCCTTGATGCGTCCATCGAGGCCCCCCCAGAAGGCAGCAACGAGGGCCTCATTGTTCCAGGCAAGCTCGGAGGCCAGGGTACGGAACTGGATGGCATATTGTCCCACGGTGGAGTCGCCTTGATGGAACCGGAGCAGGGAAGAAGCAGCAGAGGTGTTGCGCCCAGGTAGCTCGAAGGTCTTCCGGAATGCGCTCAGGAATGCCTGGAGGTCCCCTGTCAGCGGATCACTTCTCTCCCACAGAGGCGAGACCCAGGCCAAGGCTTCACCTGAGAGCAGGCTGATGATGAAGGCGACCTTGGCACGGTCAGAGTGGAACTGATGGGCCAGGACCTCAAAGTGGATGGTGCACTAGTTGAGGAAGCCGCGACACGTATGGGGGTCTCCAGAATAAAGGGCAGGCAGAGGCAGGTGCAGGCTGGGACTGGACATGGCAGACGGAGGCGGAACCACAGCAGGTGGCGGAGCAGGTGTAGATGCCATTTCTGACACAACTTGGTCCAGACGGGTGGTGATGGTCTGCAGTTTTTGAAACAGTTGCTCCAGGTGGACGCCATGATGGTTCACCACAGCTACCAGGTCAGGCAGAGTCACTCCGGCGGAATCCATATTGGATGGTCAGTTCGTACTGTAACGGTCGGGCGTTGACAAACGTATGCCGAAGCGCCGACCGCAGATATCCAGGTGTGGACCCTCGGGTAGCCGAAGTGCAGGTCTAGGTACTGGAGGCTGATAAACGGATGCTGCAGTAAACAGCGTTGTCTGTAGATGAGAGTGATACTGGCTTGGCTAAACAAATCCTTTCTGCTTTCTCAAGACTCGTTGGGTCAAAAGCAAATTGAGGATTTGTTACAACCAACAGAGGGCGCTGTGGGCTTCTCAGCCCCTTTCCCATAATGCCTTGTGATATGCAGATGCTAAGTAGAGGGCGAAAAGGCAAAACAAAAACTCTACAAGCCGTTCGTTCGGTGCTCTCCGTAAGGAGAGATCTTCCCTTCCTGAGCTACCCGATGCCTCCCACACAGCCAGCCAGTATCTTCTCTACTCTGCACTGAAGAGGGACAAAAATCCCGAAACAGCGTTGTCTGTAGATGAGAGATACTGGCTTGGCTAAAATATCCTTTTTGCTTTCTCAAGACTCGGTGGGTCAAAAGCAAATTGGGGTTTTGTTACAACCAACAGAGGGCTGTGGGTTTCACCCCTTCCCATGGGGCCTTTGTGATATGCAATGCTAAGTAGGGCGAAAAGCAAAAAAAAACTCTACAAGCCGGTTTCGGGGGGGCTCCCTTAAGAGATCTTCCCTTCCTGAGCTACCCGTCCTCCCAACAGCCAGCCATATTTTCCTACTCTGCACTGAAGAGGCAAAAATCCCAAAAAAGCGTTTCTATAATGAGACTAGGGGTTTTCTAAAAAATCCTTTTTGTTTTCTAAAGACTCGGGGGGGTCAAAAGCAAATTGAGGATTTGTTAAAACCAAACAAGGCGCTGGGGCTTCTCACCCCTTTCCCAAAAAACCTTTATACAGTGCAAGTAAGGTTAAAAAGGCAAAACAAAAACTCAAAAGCCTTTCGTTCGGTTGCTCCCCTTTAAAGGAAGACTTCCCCCCTGGCTACCCATGCCTCCCACCACCCGGCCGTATTTCTCTACTCTTAGGAAGGGGGAAAAAAAAATCCCAAAACACGTTGTCTGTAGAAAACCTCGGGCTTTGCTAAAAAATCCTTTTTGCTTTTCAAGATTTGGTGGGTCAAAGCAAATTGAGATTGTTACAACCACAAGTGAGGGCACTGTGGGCTCTCAGCCCCTTTCCCATAATGGCATTGTGATATGCAGAGGGGCTAAGGCAGAGGGCGAACACAAGGGCAAGGGACCATTAACAACTGTCCAATGGTGTTCTGCTTTCATTTGCTCTCCCTTTAAAGAGTAGAAGTCTTCCCTCCTGAGGCTTACCGAACTGGCCTCTGACACTACCAAAGCCACCCAGATATCCTTGACTCTGTAGCAGTGATGGGAGGGACAAAAATGCTCGTAAACAGCGTTGTCTATAGATGAGAGCTACTGGCTTGGCTAAAAAATCCTTTTTGCTTTCTAAAGACTCGTTGGGTCAAAAGCAAATTGAGGATTTGTTACAACCAACAGAGGGCGCTGTGGGCTTCTCAGCCCTTTCCCATAATGCCTTGTGATATGCAGATGCTAAGTAGAGGGTGAAAAGGCAAAACAAAAACTCTACAAGCCGTTCGTTCGGTGCTCTCCTTAAGGAGAGATCTTCCCTTCCTGAGCTACCCGATGCCTCCCACACAGCCAGCCAGTATCTTCTCTACTCTGCACTGAAGAGGGACAAAAATCCCGAAACAGCGTTGTCTGTAGATGAAAGATACTGGCTTGGCTAAAAATCCTTTTTGCTTTCTCAAGACTCGGTGGGTCAAAAGCAAATTGAAAATTTGTTACAACCAACAGCGGGCGCTGTGGGCTTCTCAGCCCCTTTCCCATAATGCCTTGAGATATGCAGATGCTAAGTAGAGGGCGAAAAGGCAAAACAAAAACTCTACAACCCGTTCGTTCGGTGCTCTCCTTAAGGAGAGATCTTCCCTTCCTGAGCTACCCGATGCCTCCCACACAGCCAGCCAGTATCTTCTCTACTCTGCACTGAAGAGGGACAAATATCCCGAAACAGCATTGTCTGTAGATGAGAGCTACTGGCTTGGATAAAAAATCCTTTTTGCTTTCTCAAGACTCGGTGGGTCAAAAGCAAATTGAGGATTTATTACAACCAACAGAGGGCGCTGTGGGCTTCTCAGCCCCTTTCCCATAATGCCTTGTGATATCCAGTAAACATAAGACAGAGTCCCAGACAGGTGCCAGAATATATCTAGCAGCAGGTACAGGTACAGCGGCAGATGTACAACAGATAAGGGGTCAAGCTCTAGTGCAGAAACAACAACGAACTGAAAAAAGAGTACAGGTAGAGGTTCCTTAATAGCCAGGGGTCAGAGGTTACAGGGCAGGAACAGGAAGACTGTCTCAATAAATGCGGTGCAGTGACACGTGCGCGTGCCCCTAGAGGGAACAGGTGTGCACACAGGACGCCAGGGAGCTGGAGGAAGCAGAGATGGTGAGGCTTCAGCAGTGGAAGGAGCCAGGACAGGTGCGTGCAGAGAACCAGGGACACCAAGTGATGTCGCAGCAGCGGCCGGGACATGGGAGACACGGGCACGCCGACAGTCCGTGGCGTGAATCGTGACAGTCCCCTTCACGGATGCTAATAAGATTGTATGTGCCCCGCAAGTCAACTTTGGAAAGATTTTCATACCCCAGGAGCCGGTCAAATAGTTCCGTGATTGACGGCAGTGGATATCGGTTTTTGACCGTAATTTTGTTGAGACCTTGATAGTCAATGCAGGGACACAGGAACCCATCCTTCTTTTCTACGAAGAAGAACCCTGTGCCAGCCGGAGATGAGGACTTGCGGATAAATCCCTTCCAGGGGTTCTCCTGAATGTAGGCAGACATCGCTTGGGTCTCTGGCTCCAATAGTGTATAAACCCGGCCCCTCGGGGGCATGGTACCGGTAGTAACTCAATAGGACAGTCGTATGGCTGATGAGAAGGCAGTGTCTCCGCTTGTTTTTCGGAGAAGACATTGACAAGGTCTCGGTATGCAGCGGGCAGACCAGACAAGTATTTGCAAGGCACCAGCGGAGGAGCGGAGGGTACCGAGCGAGGTGCCACCAGACATCAGTTCAGACAGTCCGGCCCCCAGCGAGTGATTTCTCCAGTCCTCCAATCGAGCGTAGGGGCGTGGTGTGGCAGCCAAGGTAATCCCAAGAGAATCGCCGAAGAAGACCGGGGAAGTACGTAAAACTCGATCCTTTCCTTATGCAGGGCTCCCACCTGGAGTGATACTGGCTGAGTGGCGTACAAGATGGAATCACTCAGGAGTTCCCCATTAACCGAAGCGATCACCAACGGCTTCCCCAGACGGACTACTGGAGGTGGTATTGGGCCACCAAGGAGCTATGGATGAAGTTCCCTGCCGAGCCAGAATCCATAAAAGCTGAAGCCTGAAATGAAAGTCCTTCGTCAGTCACAATCCGCACGGGAATTGCCAGGTGCGGAGAGGGGAAGCTCACACCTAGGGATGCCTCTCCCACGTAGCCTGGGTGCGAGAGTTTCCCAAATGTTGGGGTTGCTCCGGACAGTTTCTGCGGAAGTATGCAGGACTTCCAAAGTACAGACACAGATTCTCCTCCTGACGTCGAGATAATTCTCGCTCGGCGAGATAAGCTCTGTCGACTTGCATGGGTTCTTCGCTCGAAGAGTGTGACAGAGGCAACGGGAACTGCTGGGCCATAAGAACCTGGCGAGGGAGCTGATGGGACCGGGACGCAGCGCGGTCTTGATGGAGCTCCTCTTCCATTTTGGCAAAACGTATGTCGATGCGGGTGGCCAAGTGTATGAGTGCAGAGAGTGAAGACGGAACGTCCCTGCTGCCAGCACATCCTTTACTCTTCAGGAAAGTCCCTTCTTGAAGGTAGCACATGGCGTGGCTTCATTCCAAGACAGCTCGGCCACTAAGGTGCGAAACTGAATGCCCTAAGCCCTGACAGAAGAGTTCCCTTGGCACAGGTTCAGGAGCGCGATCTCGGCAGAGGAGGCACTAGCTGGTTCCTCAAATACGCTGCGGAACTCCGTGAAGAAGACCTGCAGATTCGCCGTCAAAGGATCACTTTTATCCCAGAGGGGCGTAGCCCATACCAGGGCCTTCCCGGAGAGAAGGCTAATAACGAATGCCACTTTAGATCACTTGGTCGGGAACTGGTCGGCCATCAGCTCCACGTGCATCGAGCATTGGGTCACGAATCCTCTGCAGAGCTTCGGGTCTCCTTCGTATTTGGAAGACTGTGACAGCCGAAGCTTGGGACCCACTGGAGTCAAAGGGGCCGCAGACAAAGGAACCGCAGGTGGTGGCGGAGGTTGCTGCTGGGTGGTGATGATCTGCTGCATCATGGTGGTCAACTGATTCAGCTGTTGCGCTTGTTGTGCCAGTTGGTGAGATTTCTGGGCCACGATGATAGGTCCGACACACTAGGCAATGGCACCTTGGTGGGATCCATGGCTGGACTGTAACTATGGCCTTGGTAGTGGATCCACTGGACCGCCGCAACCGATGGTGGGAACCACGCCAGGGAGCGGAGTCTAAGTGAAGCCCGGTTTTCACCAGTGCACGCCACAAAGCGGGATGGTCTTGTTGCGGCGGAGCTCCACCAGGTCGCTACCCCTGACGTGACTGGTTCTCCCCAAAGGGTAAACGGGCCCGGGGTAGTCGGCAAGGGGGTAGTCGGGACAGGAGGGGGAACAACAGGGACGGACTGGCCGGGGGGTTTCGAGACACCAGACACTGGGACGCAAGGGACACCCTAGCGGGGCAAAAACAACAAGGATCCAGCAGGGTAAGGGGAAGTGTCCTTTAAATGGGGGTCAGCCCCAGCCAGCACCGATGGCATGCGCTGCCCCTTTAAAAATCCAGAGAAGCCGGAGCGAAGTCCCCTAGTGTTGGATTGCCGCAGCAGCCGCAGAGGGACGCAAAAACCGGGAGCGCGGCGGGGTGAGAAATCTGTGCCCGCGGCCTGGCAGGGAACAGGGCCCCAATTTACCGGAGGGGGGAGGGGCGGGCACGATTTTGCCCCGCGCTCAAATCCGGACTGGGCGCGGTCCTTTAAGGTATTTATACCAAGGTTAAATTTACTTTTGTTGTGGAAAATTTTGGGAGTAAAAAAAGGGGTTTTTTTTTTTTTTCCCATAACCCCAAAAAACCATTTTTTTTCTGTAGGGTATTTTTCCCCAAGGGATTTTTTTTCCCATTTTGGGGGGAATTTGGTAAAAAAGGGTGTGTGAAATTTTCCCAATACGCCAATTTTCATTCCCATTCACGTGGGTATTTTAACCAAGTAATAAATTTTTCCTTTTGTTTTTGTAATTTTCCCCAATCAGGGGTTTTTGTATTTTTGCCACAACACCCTTTTGAAATCTAACCCCCCAAAATAGAGGTGGGGGTAATTTAAAATCTGTGGCCAAGGTTAAAAAGAGAACTGTTTAAAAAAAGGTTTGTGTTTTCATCCCCTTACACTCAACCAAAAAAGGCCACTCCAGCTCTTGGGGGTTTGCTATCTGTGCAAACCGTACAATTTTTTAATTTGGGGGTTTTAAATGCAAAATTTATGTAAACCCCCCCAAAAGATTGAAATGGTTTATATAATTTTTTTTAAATTAAAAAAAACTAAATAAATTTTTTTTTAAATTTTTTTTTATTTATTTTTTTTTTAATTGGTAATAATATATTTAAAAAAAAAAAAGAAAAGGATTGATTAAAAATAAGAAAATAAAAATATTTATGTTTTTTTTTTTTTTATATTTTTTTTGGTAAATATTAAAAATTTGATAAAAAAAAAAGGAATGTAAATACCTTTAGGGTTTTTAATTGGTTTTTTTTTTTTTGTTTTTTTATTTTTATATTTAGGATTATTATAAAAAAGTTAAATTTTTTTTTTTCAATTTTTTAAAATTTGATGAAATTTTTAATCATCATAATTTATTAAAAATTTGAAATCTATTAAGAAATGCGCCCTTTTTTGGCGCTTCTTCATTTTGGGGGCCACAAATCATTTTTACAGAATAGAGCGGGGAGATGGTTCCGACGTCAGACTGGATGTGTAGGGTTGCATTGGCGGGAAAAATCACATGACCCTTTTTTTTAAACATAGAACCCCTTCCGTTCAGCCTCAGTTTTCACGTTATAGCAGTGGGGACTGCGTCTCCCGTGAAAAAACACTCAGGAAAAAATTTCTTTTTCTTCACAGAAAAAAGCTCTCTGTTAGCTGTGCCCTTACAACTAGTTAGATTAAGTTTGGGAAGATTTTAGTAGTTAGGTAAAAAATTTTAAAAGGGAGCATCTACCGCTGAAATCACAGGGTACGGGGGGGGGGGGAGGGCGAACAAGACAAGCCATAAAGAATACGGAAAAATTCACCAAGACTTAGGGCCACTTATGAACCCGCCGGTTGGGGCGCACCTTTCCCCCATTTTCCGCAAATCTGCGCCAAAATTTATTCGGGCCGGGGCGCGCTCAACTACATGTAAAGCCCCGGCGCCCTCGCCAGTTGTTGGGGCGCGTGGGGTCCGAGCGCGGGTGCGGGGCTCGCCTATGTTTTCGCCCCGAGGATGGGGCATACATGGGGGGGGAAAAAGTCCGCCGCGCCTCCCAGTGTTGGGGGCCGTGCGGGGACGAGGGCAGTGCGGGGCTGCCCCATGTTTCGCTGTCCGAGGAGGTGCCGTACATGTGGGAAAAGTTCCCTGCCCTGCCAGTGTGGGGGGCACACGCGGGCTTGGGCCCCAAAGCGGGACGCCCGAAAATCTGTTCCGATGCGAGACGGGCGGGAACAGCGAGAAATCTTTCCCCCAAAAGTCAAGTATGAAACCAAAATCGCCTTTAAAAGGCGGGAAACTTTCAGAAAAAGCTGAAAACCTAAAAAATACAAAACCAAAATCATTTTCCAAATCCTCATCAAAATTCGGATTTTGGAAAATTTGCCGGGAAAACGAATTCAAATTTGAAACGTATTCCATTGGTGGTAAACCAGCCAACAAAAGGAGCGACAGTGAACCCTTGACACCTATGTGGAACTATGGACCAATCAGAAAAGGAGCGACAGGGACCCATTCAAACCCTGGGGAAAATTTTGCCCATAAATATTCAAAGGCGGTACAGTTCAAATACATTAAAAATACAGAAAAGATGATTGGCTGAGATAACGGGGGCTTCTATCTGGGCCAATCAGAATAGGAGCAAAAAATCCCTTTCAAACCTATGGAAATTTTTGGACCAATCAAATAGGAGCGACAGTGCCCTTTTCTAACCTATGAAGGATATTTAACCAATCAAAATAGGAGCGACAAAGACCCATTATATCCTATGGGAAGTGGGGACCAATAAAAAATCAAGGGCGGGACTGTTAAAATACTTTTAAAAAGACAGAAAAGAGTGATTGGCTTGCTAGCGGGGGTTTTTGGCTACTCGGCCAATCAAATGGAGCGACAAAGTCCCATTCTACCCTAGGAGAAGTTTGGACCAATCAGAATAGGGTGGCCATTTAACAAGAAGGAGTATTAACCAATCAAATAGGAGCACAAAGACCCATTATACCTATGGAAAATGTGGGCCAATCAAAAATAAAAGGCGGGACTGTTAAAAAAACAGTAAAAAGACAGAAAAGAGCTGATTGGCTGGCTACGGGGGTTGGCACTCGGCCATCAGAATAGGACGAGTGGCCCATTCTAACCTATGAAGGGTTTTAACCCAACAGAATGACCAAAACCATTATACCCATGAGAAGAGGGGACCAATCAAATCAAGGGGAGTTAAAATACAATAAAAAGACGAAAGAGCTGATTGGCTGGGGCTGCGGGGGCTTGGCTATTGGGCCAAATCAGACGCGGCTATTTTTCCCTTTGTTCTAGGAGAATGGGCGCACTAAAACCCGCTCTCAGCGCGTCCACAGAAAGGACCCAAAAAAGCTTTTTTTTAAGTGTAAAACATTCAGATAAAGCGTGATCCTTCAATAAAAAAAAAAACGTTAAATCCCTAATAACGCTTTTGTCGCCGAGACCCCGCTACTAGGGAATTCAATAGAGAATTCCCGGGGAAAACAGTAATTCAAATTTGTAAGTTTTCCTCATTGGCGCGGGAAACCCAATCAAAATCGAGCGAAAAAAGACCCATTCTACCTAGGAAGGATTTTAAAACCAACAAAATGGGAGCGCCAAAGCCCCCTTAATCCTCTGGAGAAGGGGTACCAATCAAAATCAAAAGGCGGGAAATAGTTAAAAACTGTAAAAATGCAGAAAAGACGGTTTGGCTGTCTGGGGGGCTTGGCTATCCCGCCAATCAAATGGGACACAAAGCCCTTCTACCCAGGAGAAGTTGGAAAAACAGAATGGGAGCGACAAATCCCATTCTATCCTAGGGGGAAGTTTGGACCAATAAAATCAAAGGCGGGACATTCAAAATACAGAAACCAACCCAAGAGTGTTGGGCTAGCTAGGGGGGGCTCTCCAGTTAGCCAATCAACCGACTACTTTTTCATAAGTTCGGGGGAGAAAACAAAGCAAGCGAGCTCTTTTGTGATTGGCTAAGTTAAAAGATGGGGGCCCTTTTGGGGGCAATGGAGACGCGAGCTCCAATGGGTTTTCAAATGCAATCTGAAATTAAACTGTACAGGGCCCAAAAAATCAAATGATAAATACAAAATTTTTCCCCGATGTGTACAAAAAAGAACATCACTTGGCCTCACAAAAATAACAAGAAATATGAAATCATGGGTTCATTTGCTTTCTGTTTTTCGGTATAAAAAGATGAAAAATATAGGAAACCAAAAAAGCCACACAAATGAATTATTGAAGAATTTTTTCCCTTTTTGACGCCCCCCAAAATTTTTTGGGCGAGTGAAACTCCCCTATTTGGCGGCGCCCGAGGTGGTTCACCCCGCGGGAAAAACCCACCCACCTCGCCGTGTGTGAGGGGCAGTGCGGGATTTGGGCATTAGAAATTGCGCTTACCGTAAAAAAAAAGTATCAGAAAACCTTTGTTTCTGCCCTTTTATTCCCAGAGGATTTACAGCTGCCCTGGAGCCTGAGAGCCCAAATCATTCCCCGCATTCCTTTGGATTTGATGACGAGATTCTGGAGGTATTTGGCCTCGGCAAGGGGGGATACGCCGGGTGCACCTTTACTGGGGGCACAGAGCACATGATCCCCACCCTTCTTGTCTTTGCAGTCCCCACATCAGTGCAGCGGTTCTGCCCCTCACCATTTTCCCCCTGCTGCTTCTGCTCCCCTGGCGGCTCTATTTCCATTGCCCCCTCGTTCCCGAGCTTCTCCCCCTGGCTTTCTGGGGGGCCCCGGGGGAGTCGCAAAGGGCAGGGTGCAGCAAGAGTCGCAACTTTTCGCCCTGGGAATAGAATTGGTTGAGGAGGGAAGTGATGGTTCCCCCTCCAAATATTTCCACTAGCTTCATACTGCCTGCTTGGGGTAATGTCTATCAACTCAGGATTGGTGTCCCAAAGGGTGTTACTGGTTTGATGGGGGGTGGGGCCCCCCCCCCTTGCACCCATATTTTGGGTAATGGGAAGTGTGAATTTTGTGGGGTTGCATTTACTGTGCCCCTTTTTCGTTTGGGCCCCCAGAAAGGGTTTCATAGAAGGGCAGCCTTTAAAACAAATCTAATCATGAAACTGTGACCTGACTTTTTATGTTCTTTCCCCTTTCTCGCCCTTTCCCCCGGTGTTAGCTTGCGTATATGTGTTAGCCATTATCACCTCATTAGCCAAGGTGGTTTATTGGTTGTTGCAGCACTCAAATTTCATGGGTGTAATCTGTTGTTTGACGCAATTTTTTTTTTTCCCCCCAAATTTTGGGGCCCAAAATCCCGCCTTTTTGGCCGGCTCTCTAAGCAGGTTCCCTTTAGAGAAGACCAGGTTTTTGGGGCCCATCGTGGGGGCGTTCAACTCTGAGGGGGTTAGGCGCACCGCCAACCATGCCGCAAGCGCGGGATATGTTCGGCGGCCATAAGAAGCGGATGGCTGAGGCGGCCCAGATGGGTGTGACCCCCGGGTTTGAGCCTTGGATCGGCGGTGGGTGCTCCTTGCCCCCCAGCAATAAGGGATTGGAGCCGTCGATGTCCTGCGTCCCCTTTACTCTGGTAAGTACAAATGGTCTGGAGGCTGCTTGAAGGGGTTGTGGAGGGTGGTTAATTTTGAAGTGAAAGGTCTACATGGAGCATATCCATGGGCTGTTGTTTGGTTGGCCTCCCCCTATGTGAAAACAATGTTATCAGGTACCTTAAAAAAGGCCACCAAAATTGTCAATGTAATCACGTGTAAAATTTTTTGTTTGCATTGTGACACGAGGTGTTCCCTCGTCCGTTTAGTCTTTTCGACCCCCCAATTGAACTCACCTTGCCGTTTTTAACAAGGCATCTTACTGATGAACCCTTTTTACACCAAGGCTGTTTTGTTTTGATCCCTGTTTTTTTTTTTAGTTTTTAAGAACATTTTTCCCTTTTCTTATACTTTTCCCCAATTTTGTAAGTGCAGCTGTATGATTGTTTAAAGTAAATTTTTTTCGTTTTCCAATTTAAATTATGGTTAGCGAAAGCCTTTTTTGGGACATGTATTCTTTCCAGCCTTTAAACCCGTTTGTCCCCCGGTACATAAGTGTTTCCCCAAATTTCGTTAGGTCTTTTTTCCCGGGGGCCCCACATTATCTGTCATTTGGGGCCCCGCAATTTTTGGCCCCCGTTGGGGGTGTTTTTTAAGCCAAGCAAACCCGCCCCTTTTTTTAGCCAGGTTTCAAATCTTGTCTTTTGGGATTTGACGCTTCCTTTTTCCCCCCCCTTTGATGTGCACCAAGCCGCTTATAAATAAGGTTAAAAGGTGGATTGCTGTTATTGGAACCTTTCCTTGGGGGACCCCCTGAGGTTGTGTCAGCTCGAGGTAGTGTAGAGCCACCATCACTAATTATCCCCTCTGCCACCCCACTTTCACCCTTTTAAAAAAAACGACCCCCAAACCAAACGGTGTCAGTTTGGGTGCTTTGGCCCCCAAACATGTCCTGGAAGTGTTTTTTGGGGAATTGCAGACCGTCCGTGCACTCAACCCCCACCCCCAAACCACTGTGTTTCACCCCCCAATTCCCCTTTTTTGTTGAAACGCCCCTTTATCCTTAAAAAGCAAGCGTCTTGCTTTGGGCTACTGCCCAAAGGTGTATTTTTGTATAGGACATTGGTCCACTCACATACTTTCTTTCCCCCAACCCAATGCCAATAATAATTCTGGCCCAATTGTCTGCTATGTCACAAACCCTGAATGTTTTTATGCTAATACTTTTTTTTCCTTTCTTTTTGGTTGTGTGAAAACCCAAAATTGCAGAGCCCGTGCCCTGGCCTTCATAGAATGCGGGGCAGCCGGTAAAGCCAGTGCTGGGGGAAGTGGGCCCCGGCCGACCCCCCCACCACCCAGCTTCCCAATTTTTACGCAGAGCTTCTGCAGGTATATG
The DNA here is from genome assembly GCA_025379985.1 of Phyllomedusa bahiana. Lineage (NCBI taxonomy): Eukaryota > Metazoa > Chordata > Amphibia > Anura > Hylidae > Phyllomedusa > Phyllomedusa bahiana. The sequence continues at coordinate 17,108 of JAODAL010008552.1, read as the reverse complement.
ATTTGCAGCTCAGGAAAAAGACCCGCACGGGTACAGAGGAAACAAGCGTTGGATCATGACTATCATGGCTCGGTCAAAACGAAGGCTCGGAGATGGGTAACAATCCCTTCTTTTTATCCAAGCCCGCCCCCCCAGTTGCTGTGGATGGCTCTGGGTCGGGGGGTGTAGCCGCCACACACCCGGGTTTTAAAAAACCACTGTAGCAAGCAGTGGGGGATTTAAGTTGGAAAGGAGCCGTGCGCTCTCCAACAGGCCCCCTTTGCCACTTCCATCGACTTCCTCACCCCCATGCCATTTGGATGTAAAAGGCGATGACCTGTCCCTGGGCTGGGCAGAGGTTCCCCACCCAGGGCCCCACGGCCCAAAAAAGAGGTAAAAGAAGAGCCAAAGCGTGCCCCAACCACCAAGCCGTGTCGCAAACCCTGAGGGACCCATGGCTAACATTGCCCAGAAGCTATGTTGGGGCATGTTTTTTTTTTTCAAGTGGGTCAGGTGGGTTTTTTTTTTGGATAGTGTAGGGGCCCCTCTGATAGAGGCACCCTTGTCGTGGAAGGGCACAAACTTTCCGGCCCAATGTGTGCCAAACACCTCAAATTTTAAAAGGGCTCAAAAAGGCCCCAAACTCCACATATTTAACTGGAGGGGGCTTTTAAAAGTGGGTTTGGGCCTTCGGTTGGGGGCCCCCGGGGCCCGGACTTGTTGGCTCCCCCTGTACACCTCAAGGGTTTTCCCAAGCCGGTTTCTGAAACATGCAGTGGGCTTGCCTTAACTTTTTGGCCACTACATTTTTTTTTACCAAAAAACCCCTATTGTGGGCATTCCCACATTTGGGATTTCGTTAATTTAGTATTTTCTAATTTGTGTTTTTAGTTACAAGTAATTGTACAATAAAACCCGTTACCTTTTTTATGTGTGTCGTTTGTTTTTCAACGCTGACTGAATTTTCCCGAGACCCCCAATGTTGGGCCCTCCAGTAGTCAAATTAGTCCCAGCCCCTCTTTAATGTAATTTTTTTGGGGGCTGGAAAGCCAAAAACGTTTCAAAAATGTTTCAAAACCTCAAGGGTGACATGTCGAAAAGGACCCAAATTTACACTTAGTGGCCCTTTTAAAACCAACCCCCGCGCCCCCTCTGTTGAACAAAAGACAAAATGAAATGAAGTGGTGTCCCGATTTTTGCTATTGTCACCAAAGTCCTTGGGGGCCGGCAAATTTCTGACATGTGGGCCCGCTTGGGGGGGGGAAAATGTTCCCCGGTTTCTATCCTTTTGGAAATGCCCATGTTAAATTTAACCACATCCAAAAATGGTGGGGTCTTGAAAGGTGTTATTTTGATTATCCCCTAACAATGGTCGAATACTTTGGCAACTGCCAAATGGACAGCCTTCCCCCGATTGGGCCCAAAATAGGACATTTCCACCCGGGATGTCACCTTTTTGGTCATCCCAAAAATTTGGTGTGACTATTGTCACCTCCCCCGATCCATGTCAGACCCGAGGGACAAAGCCCTCTTTGGTTTTTTGGGGGGTGACCAAAGCAATTTGGTTGTGGGGATCACCCGGGAAAATGTGGGTTTTTTGGGTTAGGTTGTTACCAACTGGGGGAAAAAGAGCACCCCCTTTATGGGTTTAGCCAATGTACCCATCGGCCAACCCCAAAATTTGACACCCAACACCCAAAGTTTGCAATGTGTCATGTGTTCCGACCTTTTGGGGCCCGTTCAATACGCACTTTTACAAACACTAGCTGCCCAACTCGTACAGTAATGTAACTATCAAAACAAAATAGGTTTTCTGTTTTTAAAATTTGTCAAAACATATGGGGACAAAATAGGCCCTTGGCCCAAAAAAAAAAACCAAGTCTTTACCACTCCCAAAGCTGCCCCTTGGGTTTTGGGTTTAAAACAAAAGACAGTTTTAGACTTGATAGCACAGGGGGTTGGGCCACAAATGTGCTTTGGGCCCCTACTTCATGCCCCATTTTAAAACGACACCCCCAAACCTTCAGGACTGTTTGGGGCAGCAAAAATTTTATTCCGCCCGAACCCTCCGTATTCAAGCAGGTTTTCAAGCCCAAAAATTCCCCCACCCAAAACCAAATCCCCAAGGGATCCCCCCAATGACCCAAAAGTCCTGAGTCCCGGCATGGGGGCCTTCCCGTGTTTGTGGGCACACCCTGTTGTTTGTGACCCCCAAACCCATAGAGTCCACACCAAATTTCAATAACAAGGTGTCCCTTGGTCCGCCAAAACTTTTTCCCTTTAAACCGGAAAAAAACCCAGGGAATCGGGCCTTTTCCCCAAACCCCCCAACCTCCCCCCCGGGTCATTGTCTGAGTCCACTGACCATATCAGATTGTTTTCCCCCCCCCTTTCCCTGGCCCCTCTACCAAAACAGTAAAGGTTGAAATCCAGAAATGCCCAATCTCTTTGCCCCCACGGGGACTGATCAAAACCCTGGGTTTTTGATTGGGGAATTGGATATGGAAAATTGGAAAAAAGCCGGGAAAAATACAGTAATTCAAATTCGGGAAGCAAATTCTCATTGGTGGGCAAAAACCCCACCCAAAATCGGGAATAGGAGGGGAAGGGGGGAACCCTTTAAATAACCTAGGAGAATATTGACCAATAAAAATAAAAGGGCCCGGAAACAAAGTTCTTAAACAAAGGGAAAAATCAAAAAAGGGAGCTAAAGGGGGTTTGAGCTAGCGGGGGGTTGGGGCTACCCCCAAGCCAATCAGAATGCAAAAGCCCATTTTTTCCCATTGTGGGTTATGGAGAGTTTCGGCGCAAGGAATTTTTCGGCGCTCGCCCCGGGTTGGGCAGGGAAATGGGACAAAAAGAAATCCTTTTTATTAAATTTTTAAAATTTAAACCCAAAAAAGGTTTAAAACCCTTCTGTAAACAAAAATTTCAAAAAAAATCCAAAACAACCTTTTGGTTGCCAAACCCGGGCCTAAAATCGGAATTTGCAATAAGGGGTTTGCCGGGAAAGCCCAGTAAATTCAAAATCTTTTTAAGCTCTTCTCATTGGTCCGGAAAAAACCCCCCACCAAATCAGAATAGGAGCGCAGGGGCCCCTTTCCCAAACCCAAAGGAGGAGAATTTGGGAACCCAATCAGAAAGGAGCGACTTTGGCCCTTTAAAACCAAAATGGAGAAGTTTTGCCCAAATTAAAATCTGAGGCGGGGAACATTTTAAAATACTGTAAAAATGCAAACCGAGCTGTTGGGTTTGACCTTCGGCGCCGGAAAGCCCCCAAAATCAAAAGTAGTGGGGGCGTTTTTGAATGGGGAAAGAAGGGCGTGAAAGAAGGGCGCCCTAAAATTTTATTACTGGGGGGTGGGGGGAAATATTTTTAGTAAGGGGATTTTTTTGGGGGGGAAGAGGGGCGGGCCCCCCAGCGAAAACCCAAACACCAACCGCTGAGCTATTTTCTCAAAAGAGTCCTAGGGGGGGAAAAAAAATTTGCAGAGCGACCCTCTTTTTGTGATTGGTAATTTAAAAGGGGAGCGGTTTTTTGGGGCCCAAATGGGGGGGCGAAAAACGCTTTTTAGGGTTTTTTTTCTAATGCAATCTTTTTCCAAAAAACGTAACTTTTGGCAAATCCAACCCCAAACACCCCGCGAAAGGGTCCCTATCTGTAATAAAATGAAGCAAGGGATAGGGGAGTGGGCGCAAACCCCCCCAAGAAAAAAATTGGGAACATTTTTGGGGGCGGGTTTTTTGGGTTTTTAGTTCCCCAAATTTTCTCAATAAAAGGTTTAAAAAGGAAAAACAGTTTGGGGGTTAATTTAAAATTTTGGGGGCATTTTGGAGGGGGTTAGGGGTTAGCCCCCAATATTTTTTGGGTTAAATTTCATATAGCACATGGGTACTTAATTCTTAAACCCTTTTCTATTTGGGATTTTTTCCAAATGTAAAATATTAAAATAAAGATTGCATGAAAAAAACCCATAAACTTTCCCCCCCCTCCCCTTTGGTAAAAATTAACCCGCCCTTTTTTTTAAAAATGAGCCAATCACAGAGCGGGGTTTCCAAAATTTTCCCTTTCCCCAAAGAACTCTATGAAAAAGGGAGCTGGCGCTTGATTGGCTAAGTGGACAAGCCCCCCCGCCTTTAACCCCAATCACTCGTTTTTGCCTTTTTTACTGTATTTTAACCCCCCTTGTATGTAAATTGGTCAAAAATTTCTCCTAGCTTTGAAAGGGGTCCCTGCCGCTCCAAATTCTGATTGGTAAAACTCCTCCATAGGAAATAAGGGGCCCCCCACTGTGCCCCTATTTGATTTGGGGGGGGTTTCGGGGCCCCAAAACAATGAGAATATTTACAAAAATTTGGGAAAATACACTTTTTTTCCGGCATTTTAAACTTTATGGGCCAATCCCCTGATTTTGCGCCGTTTTTTTAAGGGCCCCAAAAAACACGTTTTGAGTAAATTTGTTTTGTTTGTATCTTTTTAGAGGGGTTTTTTGCTGTTTTGCGAAAAACCCGTTTACAACAAATAAATAGGGTGGAGTACGACCCACACCAATGCCACCCGCCGGCTGGGGAGATTGGTTTTTGTGGACCCCGATTTAGAATTTTTTTGTTTTAATTTTAAAGGGAAACCCCCTTTTTCCCTACAAAATTTCTCAGTTTTTTAAAAGTGGCGCCCCAGGGGTTGGGAAAACCTAATGTGCCTTCCCAGGCCCCAAATGTGCGCCCCTGGTCCCCTCTTTTTACCCCTTTTTTTCCAATGCAACGGGCTTTGGGTCAAACCCTAGAAAATTGACCCCTTTCCTGGGCCTGGGGGCCAGGCTGGGGGGGGCCAAAAAGCGCAAGCTTTCCCGGGCCACATTGAAGTGGACACGGCCGTCCCCCCTGGGGGTACATACCGTTTAAATGCAGTTGCGCCCGGTTTGCCCGTGCTTTTCCTCGACATAACCCGAAAGGGATAAAATCGAAGACCAGCGGAAAGGGTTTCCTTTAGTCCCGGGCCTTTGAATTTCTTTAAACCCTTTAAGGTTTTGCTTGGGACATAGCGCCGCCCACTGTAGACACATGCGCCCACACAGTTTTTGGGGGCAAATTGCCTTTTGCTCCCTAAAAGGTTTAGCATTGTAGGGCCCCCGACCCACCTTACCCTCTCCCCCTACATATAAATGACCAAATTTACCAGCCCAGGGGGAGAGGTGGAAAAATTTTTTTGGAATTAGAAAGTGAAATTTGGGGCCCAGCGCAGTGCCCGGGGAAAATTTTGATTTCCTGTTTTCCCCTTCCCCAACCTGTTCCCCTTTTTTTCCCAGGCAGTATTGGAAAGGGGTTATGTCCCCTTTGCACGAAAAAGAGAAAATTTTTTCCCAACTTTGGTTTTCCGTTTCTTCAAAAACCGGGAAAATTTAATTTTGGGAAACCACTTCCATAGCCCTTTTTAAGGGGGAAAAAAAACCCCCTTTTGCGGGGTGTAAAAATAAATGTTTTTTTTTGGGGTTGGGTTTTGGAAAGGGCTGGTGGGGGTTTTGGCCCCATAAATCCCCCCAAAAATGCAACATCGGGGAAACTCCAAAAGGAGTCATGTAAAAACTTGGGCCTTTTTTTGGGGAGCAGGTTTCTAGGTGCCCCTCACAGATGTTTCCAAGTCCCACCTCGAGGGGTTTTTTGGGCCCAAAAGGTTAAAACATTCAAATTTTGCCAAATTTATTGTTGGTGCCCTTTTTGTGTTCCCTTTTTAAAAAAGCAAATGTTTGATGTTTGGGTTTTGCTCAGCTTTTGGGTAAAAGGGTTTTGGGCTTCCAAGCCTACATTTTGGGAAACTTTAGGGGGGCAAAAATTTTTTTTGCCCCCATATTTTAACCCGCCAAAAAAGTGATTCCCTTTCCCTGGCGAAAGAAAACCCCCTTTAGCAACAATTGGCCGAAATCGTGCGTTGGGGGGAATCCACTGTTTTCCCGCAGCCACTCACAGACCCAAAAACATTTTTGGGGCCAATTTTGGGTTTTAACCCCAATGGTTTTGGTCCAAAAAAAATCAAGCGAATTGTCTTGCAAAAACAAAAAATGTTAAAAACATGGTATATGTTTTAAAAAAAAACGGGGTAACAAGGCCCCTTTTGGGGCCAAACCCTCGTCACCCAACTATTTTTGGGGGAAAACCCAATTTGAAAACCGGACATTTTGTCAGCACCCCAAAACCCCCACAACAAAAACCCGGCTCACACATAAATGAAAAGGTGTAATTTTTGGTTTGGGGCCCTTTTGGGGGGGGCCCGCATTTAAACCTTTTCAAGGGGTTTTTTGTATGCATACCTAACCAAAAAGGGTTTAAAACCCCAAAAGACCAAATTTTTTGGCCACAGCGCTAACCCCCAAAAATCCCAATTTCCCCCCAAAAAAAGGGGCCCCTTTTGGGGTCGGGCCTGGTTGGGCCAGCCAGTGGACCCAAAATGCGTTTACTGACTTTTTGGGGCCCCAATGTTTGTCTAAAGTTTTTTTGGGGCCCACTGCATTGTGGGACATGGGCCGACGGGGCCAAGTTTTGGGGAACAATATGTCAGTTTGTTTGAAAGGGAAAATTCTTAATAATCATTTTTTGGATTTTGTAGTTTTGCCCCAGGAAACTTTTCCCGGGTTTGGAGGGCGGGCCGGGTTTTTTAAAAGGTTCATTGACAGCTTTGGTTTTAGGCCCCTTTTATCTCCGGTTTACAAGGGGGGGTCAACTTCATTGTCTGGCCCTTCCATGGGGACCAGAGGGGCCAAAATTTTAAAGTTTTGGGGAAAACCCCCACGGGGGGGGCCAAAAGTGACATAAACCCTGAAGTGGCCCTAAAAGGAGCCTTACTTCCCTTTGGGGTAATGGCAAGTTGGTTCACTTTTGGGCCCCGTCCGCAATTTTTTCAATTGAAGGATGGGCCCCTTGGGGGGCCCTTAATTCAAACCTTTTTTTACTTTTGGGGCCTGTGGGGGCCAACCTCATTCACTCCTTCTGGCTGATCAGGGGGTCTGTCAATAAATGTTTGTTGAAGCTGACGTGCCCTTTTTTTTTTTAATTTTGAAGGCGAATTTCCCATTTAAAAGGCCCCAAAACAAAAAACAAGAACCTGCGGGACAGGGAGGCAGCGGGGGACCAAGCGGGGTTGCCCGGGTTAGGTCAACCAAAATCCAAAAATCCCCCACCCCAACTTCCAACAGAACCCCTTCCATCAATTTGGCAAAACCCAAAAAAAATTGCCCCCCCAAAGGATTTCCCACTGTGTGGGGGGAAAAAAAATGATTGTGGCTTTGGTTGGGGGAACTTTTTTTGGCCCGCCAAAAGTTAGCCGGAATCCCTTTCCATTTTTTGTGGGAAATTTGCCAACTCGCCTTCATTTGAGGTCCCCCTTATTTTTGGGTTAAAGTGACTTTGGGGGCCAAACCTTTGTGAAGTCTGTCCCGCTGGCAGTTTCATTTAATTTTAGTCCCTCAAACACTTTTTTGGAAACAATTTCCCTTTAAACCATTTGGGGGAACCTGAAACCCAAAACCCCAATTTGGGTGGGGGGAACCAATGGGGGGTTTCCCCAGTACGTCTTTTTTTAACCACCCCCCAAAAAATGGCCCAAAACCCACCAAGGACACACACACTACTTTGCCCCCATTTTTATTTTGGGCCAGGAAAAAAAATTATGTAGGACAACAATTTTAACTGTTAAAGACTTACCTCCAAAACCCCAAATGAAACCCTTAAACCCCTTTTTCCCTTTGGAACATTTTTTCCCAGCTCCAGTGCATTTTTATTGAAACCCCCCCCAAAATTTTGGGGCCGGGAAACCCCCGGCTCAATTTTCAAGGGCTGAATTGTGAAATATTGTGCATTTCTTGGGAAGGGAACAAATGACTTTTCCCCCCCCAAGGGGAAAAAAAATTGTGCGAAAGGGGAAATTTCCTGACCCCATTTGGGCCAAAAGCTCGGGCCCCTTTTTTGGGGACGGGCCCAAAAAACCCCCGGCCCAAAATCCGGAAACGGAAACGCCGACTTGAAGCGCAAAACCCCACCGGCCTTTTTGGGGCGTCTGGTGAGCCAATCCGCAAAGAAAAAGGGTTTAAGGGGGGGCCCTTTAAATAAACTCCAACAAGTTATGTGGCTGGGGGGAAGGGGGCCATTTTTGGGGGGTTGGGAAAACGGCTATTTAAACCCACTAACCCAAACAGACATCTGATCCTTGCATTTCCGGCCACTTTTTTTAAGGTAACGGGCGTGGGGGGATAGGGGAAAACCATCTAAACAATTTAAAATTTTAGAAAACCCCTTCCCCATTTCACAAGGGCCTTTTTTTTGGGACACCTGTGTTGGGAGGGGGACTTTTTGGAAAAAGAGAAATTTTCCCCAAGGGGGGGGGGGAATTAGTTTTTTTTGGCCCACAAAAGGACATTTCCCCTTTTAAAAAAAAGGGTTTTTCCCGCCAAGGCAAAGCTACCCCCTTTTAAACCAAAACCCCCCCAACATATGTTTTGCAAAAGTGTGTGCTCTAAATTTGGTCCTATTACACCCCCACCACCCGGGAAACCCAACCTTTTGGGGAAATCTGGGTGGGGGGAGCCCCCCAAAACCCCCTTGAAAAAAAAAAAGAAGAGGATAAAATGACGGGTTTTCTTTTTCTCCCTGTTTTCGAGAAAGGGTTTAAAACTTTTTCCCCCCTGAGTTTTTTGTATTTTTTTCCCAATTCTTCAAACAGGCGAAAAGCCCAGCGGGCAGGGCGAGCGTGCCACAGGGGGCCCCGGAGGTGACTGGGGGGGAAGGGTGGGGGAAGGGCCGGAGCCAAAACCCAAAAGGGGACCTTTACTTACACACATTCATGGTGTCCCATCTTTTTAAAAAAGAGATGCAAAAAAATGGTGGTGTTTTTCCCCAAAAGAGCCATTGCAAGAGGATTGGTCCTCCACCAGGTCACAAGGTGGCAACCACATTCGTTTTGGGACAACCCCCTTTTCAAATTTTAAAGGTTCTCAGCTTCCTTGCTTGGCCCAAAACGGGCCAAATGTTTGAAAAAACACATATTTTGGGTGACCTTAACAACTTGTGGCTGATGTTTCCCAAACTGCAAATAAAAGGGGGGGACATGGATGTCTTAGGGTTCCCCACCCATGAAAAAATTTTTTTCTCTTCTTTCACTCCCTCCCACCAAACAGGCCCGAATATGTGATTTTCCCCAGTTGGGGGCCTTACCCGGACCACATGACCCCAGGACTTTCCAACGGGAAGCCAAAAACCTGCCCGGGGGGGAAAGGCCCGGCAAATCCGGGCAGTGCTGGAGCGTGTGGAAGGGGAAAGTGGGGGGAAATAGACAAAGTCCACCCCCACCCTGGGGGGTTTTTCCCCTGTTCCCCCAAACAGAATGCTGTTTTTTTTGTGTGTATTTTTTTTTGTTTTGGGATTTTCGGTTTTCATCGAAAAGCACAGGGGGTTTTTCCCACTTTCCCCCGGGTTTGGGGTGATTCTTTCCCTTGAAGGTTTAAAAAACTGGGGGAGGGGTGAAGGGGAACTATCTGGTTTTCAAAAGTTCAGGGAAAAACAGTTTTAACGTTTTGATTCCAAAAAATGTCCCTGCTATCAACGGGGGAAAAGATGGAATTTTTTTGGGTTCTCTAATGCCCCTTCAAAATGACACATTTTCCTTTAACCCCAAAGGGGGTTTAATATGCCTGGTGCCCACATGGGGAAAGGGTACACAAAAACCCCAAATTAGTTGATGTTGCCCTGTTGTTTTAATTTTAGGGGAAAATTTGGGGAAAGACAGTTTTATGTGCTGTGCATTAGGGGTAATGTCCGGGGGCCGGGGGGAAAGACTTTTGGGTAGTGGGTCTAATTTGTGGGGGGAATTTTCCTTTCCATATAGTGTCATTAATGTGATTTTTTCTAAATGTGTTTCGCCATAGATGTAATTTTGGCCCCCCTTTTCTATGTCTGGGGATAAACAAATTTTAGGGCACTAAGCAAGCCCCTTTTATTTCTCAGACGTGTAATATATCTGTGCCCCCCCAAATCCCTTCCGGATTGTCCTTTTAAAAAAGTAACCCAAACTTTGTTACCCTTTTTTGTACATCATTACGGAAAAGGATTTCGCCGCGGAAAAAGCATTTCACAGTATGAAAAGAAAAAAACCGTGGGGAAATTTTTAAAAAATTTAAACATCAAAAAACCCAAACCAAAGTGGGGGGGAAAACCCGAATTCAAAAGGGATAAAATTTTAAACCAATCACACTAAGGACAATATATAGATAAGGTTTTCCCCCTAAAATTAAAATCCCTTAACCCAATGTATTTGGTTTTAAATGCCTTTGGGAAAAGCCCCTAATGTGGGCAGCACATAAGCCAATGCAGATGTGGGACACATGTTTTCCGAGAGGTTTCCCCAAGGGGGGTTGCAAAAGGAGGGGTTTTCCCTGAGGTTTTGGGGCCCCCAGGGTTGGGCCCAAAAAAAAAACGATAAACCACCCATTTCCGGAAAAATTTAGCCCCCGGGGTTTTTGGGATTTGAATGCAATTCAGTTTTAACCAAAAATTTTGGTTGCTGGGACCCTGTGGGGCCCCAGGAGGATTTCTGGCTTTTAGGAAGGTATTTGGGTTTTGGGGCCAAAACCTTGAGGAAACGAAATTTCTGCTGCCCCGTTTTCGAACTCGAGCACATTACAAGCATTTCCCCGCTGCACTTGGAATTCGCCGCTCAGTTTGAAACCCCATTTAAAAACCCAAACAAAATTTTAATTTTTGGGGAGACATTAGTTAAACAGTTTTTTCTTAAAATCGGGACAACTTCTGTAGTCCTTATCATTTTTATTTGGGCCCTTTTACAGTTTTTTTTTCAGTTTTCATTAAAAAACCCATAGAGCGTTTCTCGCTTCCCATGGGTTTCCCAAAAAAAACCGCCCCTTTTAACAAACCAATCACAGAGCTACCCTCGGGAATTTTTTTTTACCCATAGAACTCTATGAGAAAGTAGCTGGCCCCTCTGATTCTAAGCTGGGCGACCCCCCCCCCGCTTCCAAAACCCCAATCCTTTCTGCATTTTTAAAGTTTTTTTGAACTATCCCCCCCCTTTTTATTTTGATTGGGGCCCAAAATTCTTTCCCTAGGATTTTAATGGGGCTTTTTCGTCCTATTCTGATGGTTTAATACTTCCTTCCCCTAGGTTTTGAAGGGGGGCTGCGCTTCCCTATTCTGATTGGTCCAAACCTTTTCCATAGGATATAATGGGGGCTTTTTGGTCTCCCTATTCTGGGGTTGGCGGGGTTCTGGGCCCACCAATTTAAAGAGCTTTCCACAATTTTTAATTACTGTATTTCCCGGCCAAATTTTCCCCCTATTTTCAAATTTCCCCATGGGAGCGCCGGTCTCGGCGGGCAAAAGCGTTTTTTAGGGAAATTTTTGAATTTTTTTTTTATAGAAGGTATCACCGTTTTTTCTTAAAAATGTTTTTCACTTAATAAAATGATTTTTTTGGTTTTATTAAATCCATGCCCCCGGGGCTGAAGCGGGGGGATTTCAGTGCGCCGATCTCCCCCATTTGGTTCTACAAAGGGAGGGAAGTAGCTGCGGCCCTGTTTATTGGCCCCAGATAGCCAAGCCCCCCGCAAACTCAGCCAATTTGCTCTTTTTTTGTCTTTTTTTTGTATTTTGGGAACCTTTTCCCCCCCTTTGATTTTGATTGGTCCAAACCTTCCCCCATAGGGTATAATGGGGGCTTTTTCGCTCCCTTTTTTTATTTTTTTGAATTTTGGGCCCCGAGAAAAAAAGCCGGGAAAAAGCCCCCGGGCCCCGACCCAAGGGCCGAATCAACTCTTTTCTGATTTTTTTCAGTATTTTTAAATTTTCCCCCCCTTTGATTTTTTATTGGGCCAACCCTTTTTCATAGGATATAATGGGGTTGTCGACCTAATTTTGATTGGGTTAAAACTCCTTCATAGGTTTAAAAAGGGGGCCCCTGGGCGCTCCCATTCTGAAATTGGGTGGTTTAGGCCGACCAAAAGGAATAGGTTTCTGATTTTTTAATTAATGTATTTCCCGGGAAAAAACCAATATCAGAATTATTTTATATTGCCCGTTCGAAATTTTTTTGGGAAAATGAAATTTTTTTTTAAAAGATTTTTTTGTTTTGAGGGTTTTAGGGTCTTTTTCTGATATTTTTCCCCCTTTAAAAAAGGGGATTTTTTTTGGGGAAACAACTACCTGAAGGGACGGGCGGAAACCCCGGGCCCAGGGTTTCTGTCGCGATCTTCATCTTTCTTCCTCGCATTTTTTCCTTCTTTTTTCACTTCGCCTTCCCCCCGGAGCATTTCACCAGGGCTTTCTTTTTCGGGGGGTTGGAGCGGGGGAGATTTCTTTTTGCGGATCTTGTCGGATTTTTCCCTCCATGTTCCGTTTTTGTTTTACTTCGCCTGGGCCGGGGGATTTAGACCAAAAATAAACCAGGGGGGGGCCCCCTTTTTTTTTTCCAAAGCTGCCCGAGCGCCTTTCACTGCGCCGGGGGAAATTTTTGGTGCCGCGATGGTAAAATGCCCCGGAGTTTTTGAGCCGGCCCCGTCCCCCCCCCGGGGAAAGGGCCCACACCGCGCCCCTTGCCCGGCCCCCTTTATTGGGGCAAAAGTGAAAAATTAAAAGGGCCCAACGGGTCGCCCTAAACACCCCCTCGCCCCCAGTTTCCGGGCAGGGGATTTGGGGGTTTTGGGGAAAGGGGGCAGTTACGCCAAAAAAAAACAGGCGGAAATCCCGGGTCTACAAATTTTCCCCCCTTTGTGTAGACATTGCACTGCCAATTTGCTTTTTTTAAATTTAAAAGTTTTCTATTGAAATATTTTTTGGGTTTTGGGCAGCCTGAACCTTTATTGGATAACATCTTTTAAAAAAACTGCAGGTCTCTTTTAGGTGCAAAACCCACTTTTAAATTTTCAGTTTTACATTTCAGTATGGTGTTCATTTTTTAATTTTTCCCCTTCCCCCTTTGTTATTATTTCCACCTTGGGGGGGTTTAAAAATCCAGCCAAATTTTGGGAGTCAGCACAGGTTGATAGGGGCCCAAAAAAACCTTTTAATCCGAAAAAAATTTTAGAATTTCTTTTTTTTTGACTTTGGGCGCAAATAAGCTTTGTTTTTTTTGGGGGAAACCTTTGCACTTAAATGTGAATAAATTTTTGCAATTTTGGGGGAAAAAAGTTTGTCACCCAAAGGGTTTTTTTAAATTGTTTTTTTAAGGGGTTCCAAAATTTTAAAACGCAATTTTTGTTAATAATTTCCGGGAAAAATTTTCCAAAAATTTTTGTACCCTGTTTTTTTTACTTTGGCGCGGGGAGCTTTTGGTTTTATAGATTACTTTTTCAGTTTTTTAAAATTTTAAAACCCGCAATTTTTTTTAGTCGGCCCCAGGTGAATTGGGGTAGGGGCCAAAAAATACCTTTTTTTATCTAAATACATTACAGATACTGTTTTTTGATTTTGGCGAAACTACAGTTTATTTCATTGGGCACCTTTTGCACTTAAATGTGAATACAGCAATTTTGTAGTCACCAAGGTGAATTGAAAGGGGTGGCCAAAAATACCTTGTATTATCCGAATAATTTCGAAACTTTTTTTTCACTTTGGCGATCCTAGATTACTTGCATTTAAAAATTTGAATACGCAATTTTTGTAGCCCGCCAAGGAATTGATAGGTCCAAAAAAACCTTTTATTATCTGAATCCCTTTACAGATACTGTTTTTTCACTTTGGCACACTAAAAGCTTTTTTTCATTGAGGACCTTGATTTAAATGTGAATATAGAAAATTTTTGGGAGCACCCAGGTGAATTGAAAGGTGCCAAAAAACCTTTGTATTATCCGAAACATTTCAGATAGTGTTTTTTTTTACTTTGGAAGGCCACTTTTTTGATAGATCTATTTTTCAGTTAAATTTGAATACGCAATTTTGTAGTCGCCACAGGTAATTAAAGGTCCCAAAAAAATACCTTTTTTTTCCCGAATACTTTACAGAACTGTTTTTGACTTTGGCGCACTACGCTTTTTCATTGAGGCACCTTGACTTAAATGTGAATACCAATTTTTTGTGCCCCACGGGTAATTAAAAGGGTGCCAAAAATACCTTTTATTTTCGAATAATTTCGATATGTTTTTTGTTTTTGGGCCGCACACAGCTTTGTTCATTGAGGCACCTTTGCATTTAAAGTGAATACAGCAATTTTGTAGTCCCCAAAGGGTGAATTGAAAGGTCCCAAAAAAATACCTTGTTTTATCCGAAAAAATTTCAAAAAGTGTTTTTTCATTTTGGGCGCAGGCCATTTTTTTGATAATCTATTTTGGCAGTTAAATTTAAATACAAAATTTTTGTAGTCCCCACCGGTAAATTGTGGGTCCCAAAAAAATACCTTTTATTATCCGAATACATTACAATAGTTTTTTTTTGACTTTGGCGCATAACTTTGTTATTGAGGCACCTTCACTTAAAATGTGAATAAAATTTTGTAGCACCACAGGTGAATTGAAAGGGCCAAAAATACCTTTTATTACCCTAATACTTTACAGATACGTTTTTTTTGATTTGGCGCATACGCTTTGTTCATTGAGGCCCCTTTGATTTAAAATGTGAATACAGAAAATTTTTTGTAGTCCCCAAGGTGAATTAAAGGTCCCAAAAATCCCTTTTATTATCCGAATACTTTTCAGATACGTGTTTTTTCATTTTGACGCGGCCAGTTTTTGTTGATAGTCTATTTGCAGTTAAATTTGAATATAGCAATTTTTAGCGCCACGGTGAATTGATAGGTGCCAAAAAATCCCCTTTTTATTTCTGAATACATTTCAGACAGGTGTTTTTTGCAAGATCTTTAACAAAAAACAATCCCTGTATTGAGACAACCCATTTAATACAATTAAAAAAAGAGAAACAAAGACAGGGGGTTTCCACCCTATTTTAAAAATTGTTTTCTGAATTAAACTACTAAAAAATTTGCATTTTCCAAATAGTGGTAAAAAAATTCCTCTAAATTTGACAAGGGAGGTACAGGAAAACTTGACCAGATATAGGTTATCAGGGGACGGGAGTAGGGAGCACGGACAGAGAACAAAGTACAGAACAATTTCCTCCACACGTTGAGAAAAGAGAAAAAGAATCCCAAAGAAAAAGGGCCCCTGGGGGGAACGGAGTGTTAACCACCATTTTTCCAAAGGGGAACTCAATTGGTCCGCAAAACCTACGGAGGGGCAAGCGCTACCCAGGACAGGGACAGTATTGCCCCGTAAAAAAAAATGGTGGGTTGAAAGACCCTTTTTCCGCACTTTTTTTTTTTTTGGGGTCATGAGGTTGGGGCTCATGCTGTGGCCCCGGCAGGGGATAGTCAATGTCCAGTGAAACTAAATGGTGGGTTTAAAAACTCCTTTTTCCGGACTTTTTTTTAAAGTGGGGGCATGCAGGTTTGGGGCTCATGCTGTGGCCCAGGGGCAGGGAAGTCAATGTCCAGTGAAACTAAAGGTGGTTGAAAAAAACCCCCCTTTTTTTTCCGGCACTTTTTAAACTGGGGTCACAGGGTTTTTGGGTCACTTGGCCCGGACAGGATATCAATGTCCCGAAACTAAAATGGGGTTGAAAAATCCTTTTTCCCGGCACTTTTTAAATTGGGGTCATCAGGTTTTGGGGTCATGCTGTGGCCCAGGACAGGAGTATCAAGTCCCTGAAACTAAAATGGTGGTTGAAAGACTCCTTTTTTTTTCCCGGGACTTTTAAATCTGGGGGGCATGCAGGTTTGGGGCTATCTGGTTCCAGGACAGGGATTTCAATGTCCAGTTCAATAAAAAAAGGTTCAATCTACGCCTTTTGGCCTTTTTTTAAATTTGTGGGTCATGCGGTTTAAAGGGTCATGCTGTGGTACAAAACAGGGATAGTGAAGGTCTTGATTTTTTTTGTGGCTTTTATAACCTAACTGGTTTCCTAAATGTAGCACGTATCCATTTTACTGTTTGGATTTTAATTCCAGCTTCTCCCCCCTGTTTGGGTGAAGAATGAAGGTGTTGTTGGGCTCCCCTAACTTTAATGGTCATCGATATAATCTATCATCGACCACGAATTCTTGGGCGATGATGGCGAATATCGACCATCGACCGAGCAATGGCCAACGTAATCCCAACCAAATTGTGAAAGTTAAAAAAGGGGAAAACCAAACATAGTGGGAAAAGCTAGGTGGTGAAGATGGGAAACGCATTTTTGAAACCACAGGGGGTCAACTGAGAGGTGGTCAGTTGGGGAGCACATGAGTAGGCCACAGAAGGCAACTGACAGAATTGTGGGGGTGGCAGCACATATTAGGCCTAGATAGCACAAGTACACAGTTGGAAGTGGCGGCAGCAACAGCAGCACATCAGGCCGGAGAGTGGCACAAAGTCAATTTTTTTAGGGGGGCGGGGGAGCAACATCAAGCCAGAGGTGACATGGGGACATTTCCTGGAGTGACAGCACAGCATGAGGGGAAACCCGAGTGGTGGGGGTGGGGCAACTCATCAGAAAGCTACATAATACCCCCGTGAAGAGGGGGGTGGGTTCAATACCATTCCTGGTAAAGATGGTGGGGGGTTGAAGAAGCAGCTGGCAGCAGATGTGTGGCACAGGGGGGTGGAGCATCAAATAGTAGCGAGGCAGGTAGCTAAAAAAAATCCCTTTCAGGGTCACTTTAGTGTGCTGCTGGTTGGGACCTAAAACACTAAGGGAAGAAAGCTGCTCATCAACAACTCCAGACTCAGGTTGTGCTGATGGAGGGATACTCATAAACCCCCCATCCCTCCATAGCAGCCGTGGGAGTGGTATAGAGCACTGATGAACCACCCCCCGTCGACCCCTAACCGCAATGGCGCGGATAGGCAGCGGCCAACTGACTCAAGGATGAATATAGTACTTGATTTTTTCCTCCATCTTGGGGAGGGGGAAAAAATGTCCCCATTTTGGGACCCGGGAACGGGGTCCCCAAGAGGTTGGAAGCCAGAATTTATCCTTCTGCCGGTTTTGGGGACAATTCACTGTCACTACCAGGCAAATCCCTGTAGCGGGGGCCCCCTGCGCAAGTGACTCTGAGGGACTCCCTGCCTCCATCTCCCCTGTATACTGCCCCATTTTTCGGG